>QYTT01083018.1:0-19226 GCA_006980735.1 Dasypogon diadema
TGCTCTTCCGATCTAGAAAAAGAAAATCACAATTCTTTTCTGCTTACGCTTCCTCCCTCAAAATATTTTCATAGCCCAGCATATTGAACGTGTAGCAAATCCCATCACCTGTTAAACTTTTTGTCCACATTTTCGTGCAGTTTTCTGGTTTAGCCTTCCAGAAACATTTATCGAAAGACTTTTGAAAAGAGGGATGCACCCGAAGGAAATTCTCCACAATAGTGTGCTTTGGAGTTATTATGGGAAAGTTGAGAGTTTTGAACACAATTTTTGTGCAGATATCAAAAAACGTTTCTGTTAACTCCCACCTTGAAAAAAGTTCTGATTGAATAGTTGAAAGAGATTTCAACAGTGGATATCTTACTCATCGTCAGTTATATGAGATACATTTGCTCCAGCGAACGTTGCAGCAAAAATATCATCCACTTTTGGTGAAAATTGGAATTTATCAGAATTAATTTGATTGCCAGGACAGAGGGTCACAGCTGGAAATGGGATTGCACCAACACCAGTAGATTTGTCATCAAAACTAACAATTACGGGATGATTTTCCCATTTATCAAAAATTTGCCAGGTCAACTTAGTGCACATAAACAAGGACAGTAGGAATATAACACCCCAAAATAATCTAAAAAATATTAAATTAATCACGAGTTGAACTGCATAATTCCAAGTGTTTGTTTCAAATATACCTCTCCCATATTGGACGATAAAATTCCCCAAAATACCGCACTCCGTGAATAGTACTCGAATCACAGTATTCTGAAAATAATGTCCAGCGTTGTGGTTTTTGGGGCTCCTGCGCAGCCATCCTCACTACTAAAAAGTCAAAACCGAACTGGTTTAACTATGCTAAAAAATTTGAATGTCATGAATGAAACCCCTTTTGGGAGTAACGTCATTATTACACTAGTGTAATCAATAAGAAGTGATATCATGAAGGTGTCTAATTAATTAAATTTCAGAAAAAAGCAACTCTCAAACTGTATTCGTCAATTTCTAAATGAAAAATAAATAAAAACATTTCAAGAACTTGAAGGAATATGAAATCCCAAAAAAATCCCTTTAATTCGTTCTCAGTTGATCTTTTACAACATTCTAGAGGTAAAACCTCGGAGTTGGATTTTCTGCCTCAGGTATTAACTACCGGATCTTTAATAATAGGAATACTTTGTATAGTGTAAATTTTTGTATTAAGGTCACCTACTCTGTTTTTTAAGAGTACTTTATAAAATTCCTTAATTTTGCGCTCCAATTTGCACAATTAATATAAACAGGGAGTAACTTAATAACTTTTAATTTATGAAGCAATTATTATGCAAGGCAAATTCTGAAATAATCTTAATTAATCCCTTCCTGATACAAATTAATTTAGCCCCCAAGAGTAACCCTACACTTGCTCTTTCATAATTAAAAAATTTTGTTGTTTTCCATCAGTACAGCTCATTATCAGCGAAGTATTTGCGATACAATTAGAAAATCCTCCTGTTGTGTGTGTGTGTGTGTGTGCGTATAAAAATATTTAATATAATTTAAAAAATTCTTGTAAGATAGCTTGCATCTGTTGTATATAGCTGGTATTTTTGTATCGTTGTAATCGGTTAGTATCCGCAATTTTTTCCTGATATTACACCCTACCTTTAGACAGCATATTTTGATTGATTAATTAATGGAGCAGTATCATCTGATTTACTACTTTGAAATCTTTCAATTACATTCCTGACATCATTTTCAATAAATTGCAAACAAATTCTGTATATAATTCGCCAGTTAAAACCTCATTACGTTAATTTGGTGGAATTTAAAATGGTTTCACTTTCTGATGTAGTTTTCAACAGAACACTTTTCCTCGTCAAATTTGGAATTTTCTTATGAAATATTACAAAAATAGAAAATTTATCTTCTATACTTTGTGGTAAATTAATTAACACTTTCGATAATCTTGTCGGGTTTATTTGGATTTCACACATTTGTAAAATAAAATAAACCTATGATAGTATTAACGATTTTTTGGTGATAGTTTTTAAAAGTTGAACTCTTGGTCGATATTCAATAAATTTGTATCACTTGTTTTGAGCTAATGTATTTGAGGTCAACCAACTTACAAAAGATGGCAACATTTTGTAATAAGATACTCTAATGAAATACTGTGAACGGTGTGCTGTATTTTTGGGTACTATGTTTTCTAGGGCTAAAAATTCACATTTTTAATAACTAAAATATAAAAAACAATGCAAGCATGACGGAAAAAAATAATTGAATTAATTTTTTGATTTAATTTAATTTTTTTCTGTTGATGGCATATTTTTTACAAAAGCACATTATAATAATTTAGAAATTACTATCTTCACGAATAGAGTGCACACAAAAGATTCCCCTGGAAGGGTTGACGCGTTGACTGTTTACTCCGAGAACACTGCCAACACACTCACCTAGACGTAATACCAACTTCCAATTGGATGTTATTTCTCGATATTATGCTGTTTCCAAATTAAATCCAAGCTTAAAACCATTAAAAGTCGGTCTGGAAGGTTCTCTTTAACATTATACCTACATTTATTGTTTTTGTACTACTTGAGTACACATCTCAAGACTAGGACTCCAGTCTAGGCTGTTCAAATTGGCCGCTCAAAGACCAGCCTTGGGAAAACCCTGTGATTTTTCTACTTTATCACGAACGGTTCAAACTTATCAATTAGATTTCCATGAAGCATCGTAAAATTGCTGACATAATTTTCATGCACCGGGTCTTAAATTTTAATATTGAATTCTCGGAACTCTTGGGAAATGTGATAGGTTTGGTAGTTGCAATATTTTAAAGGACACCCTCTCTTGCATGTCAACAGCTTAAGAACTAACTACGTAAAGCATAATATATTATGGAGCATTTAACTTTGAAGGTATACTAAAGTTACGTCTAATCTTATAATTTTTTTAACTGCATTTCCCAACATACTAATTTTCTATTTTTCTTAATTTTACTCTGACCTTATAGTCAGCATGTCTGGTGTGAGAGTCTCTTTTGGTGGGACAGGTAGGGCTAGAAGGAAAACTAATTATTTAAAAAAAGAGGGAAATAATCGATTCTCCGTCTTAATACTGAACTAGAAACAAAAAACGGGAATTCGCCCAACGTAGGGTTCGAACCCACGACACTTGGATTATAATACTTATCCCCTACCAACTGAGCCATTCGACTATTTTATAATTCGTTTCTTTATAAAAAATTTACATGAAAGCAGAATGACACCCACACAGATTAACGAAGCAAATTAAGAAGTAACATTACATTGCAAAAAAAAACTAAATCGAGGTTAAGCCTATATAACGTAAATTTTAGAAACTAGAGATTTTGATTTTTAAGTGAATGAAAATTTGGACCCAAAATTGTAAACCGGAATTAGTAGACTGCTTTGGAAATCCTAATAGCAAAGCGATAAAAACAACAGCAGGGAAGAAAAAGGTATTTCGGAAAATTAAGACTAGAAAAATAATAAAATACATTAAAAAGCAGGAATAAGCGAAAAATAATAAAATAAAAAAAGAGATAAAAACATTTTGCAATAACATTTTACTTACAGAGGCAAACAACTGAAATCAGATTAGTATAAAGGCTTTTAAGAGAGTAGTGTCAGGTTGTTGGCAACAAAGAGTAAAACTGCATTTCTTAAAATAAAAACTCATATAAAATAGGCTACAGATAAAGATAACACAGCAGTCCTTGTTCTTCTACCCGCATACGGTGGCTGAGCAGGCTGAGGCGCAGACCTGCAAATTTTCTCCTTTTTGAACGCAAGTTCGATTCCTGTAAACGGCCCTGTGATATATCTGGTTTGCAGTGATATAATCTATTGACTAGAATTGTACTTGCTAAATCACTACTGGGATGGTAGCAAACCCGAGTGAAGTAAAGGCCGTTATTAACTCGAAATTTATCTTGATGTCAATTTTGCCCACATTTGTGTGTATTTTAATGAAACCCCAAAAGGGACAGCTTGCTAAGCAAAATTCCGTGATTGATTCTGTCGAAAGCCTTACTGAAATCGGTAAAAATGAAGTCGATCTGCTTACCGTCCTCAAAAGCAGTTAAACAGTTCATTTCTTAAGCTTGATTTTTCTTAAAAAGTCAAATTTTTCGTTGAGAATTTATCCGTGAAAGTCTTTTAGAGGATATGTTCAATATTTCAGGGGTACCACAGGGTAGTCACCTAGGCCCCCTGCTTTTCATAATCTACATCAAAGATGTATCCATGATCTTGGCTACTTCTAGAATTCTGTGTTACGCTGACGATGCAAAGATTTTCCGTGTCGCTTCAAATGAGCGTGATTGCGCCCTTTTATTTATTTTTATTTTATTGTGTATTAAATCGCCTCCCTTTAAACATCAGCAAATGCATTTATATGTGATTTTCACGCAGGAGGAATAACTTTTCCTTTAGTTAGTCCATAAATGGTTGCTCTTTAACTCAACTTGACAAGGTTAAGGATTTGGGTGTATGATTGAACAGCCGCTTTACTTTCGAGGATCATATTGATGCCATCGCACCTTTTTAACTCCTCCTGTGATTGTCTCGACTTTCATTTTTCAAGAAGTCAGCTCAGAGATCAGCTTCGTTGCGGTTAATTTCCTTGAGATTTTCTTTTTTTCTGTTCACTAATCAGTTTTTAATGAAATAAATAAATAAAAAATCGGAATCAATAGATTGACTACACAGCGTATTTTATGTATATTTTCATCGTAAGCAAGACTTTACAAGATATTACATTGGAATTTTAAGAAGACTTTTCATCCTCAACGTTACCATCGTTAACTAAAATCTGCGGAGCACGAGCCGTTACTTCTTTAATTTGTTTGTTCTTTTTCCAACGCATTTTTAAGTTGCTAAACAAACGGACTGAACAAAAATATACTATTTCGATAATGCTCAGAGATGAAATTCCCATGAAAAGTCCCAGCAAACCACCACAATTTGCAAAGAAATCCGTGGTACCATACAACTCTGATCGTTTTGAGGTAAGAAACTGCGCCTCTTTAAAGAATAAAAATAAACGTGACATTTCCGTCCTAAACAAAAATTGAGGTTTTAGGGATTCTAAGCGACTTAAAATTAGGTTTACGTTACCCAACAGCTTTTTCCAAGTAGGAGCTTTCTTTAAAAGTGTTGAAAGTAGTAAGATGTCCAATATCTGCTTGAGAGATTTCAGCATTGTAAATGATTGAAGTGCATGCTGGCAAGCAATTGCAGCCTGATTCCTTCGCCAAGTTAAGTTTTCTGCCTTGTTCGAATTCCTTCTTAAGTATTTCAAATCCAGCATTCTCCATGCACTCAATGCTCAATGCACCACAAACTGGTGTGTCCACGGTCCCTGTTGTGGAATAAAAATGGATTCAGTTCAAATGCATTTGGAATGAATAACTAGGAGTGATGTTTACGTGGCATAGAAAACTGAACACATCCACATTTCTGTAGCGTAAAATTTGCAAGGCATTCCACTTGACAATTTATCTGGGTATAGAGCTTGAAGTATCGTAGATGTCTCTCTCTTTGGAAGAAGCATTGGCGCCTAAAAAGATATTTTAAAAGTATATTTACATTCGATACATCCCCTGTGAAATTATTACCGGATGGGATCATAATGCTTCAATCCATCTGATGTGGTGATGATGTTGGGCTTTATGGAGATTAACACTTCCGTATTGAATGGAATCCGGAAGTACTGTCGTGACACCTGCGAAACTTCACCAGGCGGATGAAGTGCTATCTTTAAATATAATAAAATATATGATGAATCTCTAACCTTAGAAAGCAAGATATGAAACCTACTTTAAATCCCTGGACAGGACCTCGACATAAATTATCATAGTCAGCCTCGAAACCCTGAAGCAGTAAATGCAATCCAACTCTTGTACCAGCAGCGAATACTCTTTTGGGGGATGTTGCGTTTCTAGCATTAGGCTTATATCCTTCCTCCAGATCCCAATCTACAGCCTCCTCTGTATCTGATTTCCTGTCATATTCCCCTAAACTTTGAATTCTGAAAACGTTGGTAAGGTGGTACCATCATAAGAAAATATGAAAATAAATAATTTTTACGCTTCCTCTCTGTATATTTCATGTGGACTCAACGCATTAAAACTGTAGCAAATCCCTTCTTCTGTTACCACCTTCCGAAGGACACTGTCACACAAAACGTTCTTATTCCTCCATTTGCAGAGCGGAAAAGTTTCGTTAAAGGGAATCGATACATTATTCAATAATTGAAGAAAACTCATGGGATCGATAGTTTTATTTTCGAAACCAAAGTCAAGATTGGTAGTTAAGTGTAGATCACACACTTGGGTAACAGCTTCCATATAATCCAAACTTGAGGTGAAAATTTCTGTCGATTTCTGCCTGAAGTGATTAAATTATTTACCTTTCCGTGGACATGTTCGGTCTTTCCCCCATCTTCAATCTCCAATAGGTTTCCTCGAAGCTAAAAATCTGTGGTTTGCTCTTAGTTTCTGAACAAACCGTAACTGTGGGAAAAGGTATTTGCCAGACGGGTGTTGATTTTTCCGCAAAACTCACAATCACTGGATGGGTATCCCATTTGTTCCAAATATTTGTGGTAAGACGAGAACAAGCGTATATGGACAGCACAAATACAAAAATCCAGAAAAGCCTGAGATATTTATCTTTTCTGTTCACGTGGCACAACAATCTCCAAAAAATATAATAATTTACCGCTCTAAAATAGGTCTTTTCTGCTCTCCTAAATACTTAATCCCATGAATAGTACTATTACTGCAATATTCTGAAAAGATTCCCCAGATTGCCTCATGGGCGTTTCCGTACTTAATTTTCTTTCGGGTGTCGAACTCTGAAGGAACATCACTAATTGCTACGGACACGTTATCCTTAAAATTGCTTACGGCTTTAGCATATACTGCCGCACGTTTCCTGGAGAAATGTTTGATGTCAGTAAGAAAAATAAGCGTACAAATATATCACCAATCCTACCAAGCACTTAATGTGTTTTCATCCATTTAGATACACACGAAAAATATTCAGGAACACCTTAACAGATACTTTTCTGCTGTCTCACTAAAATATGATATTGATGGAGGAAAGTTATCTGAACACTTGAACTTTATAAATATCTATCCCACCTTCCTGTCTGGCTTCCGAAAGCAATGACTCAATCGGGAATTTTGTCCTCGCTTTACCGTCCCAAATGTAATTTATAATATAAATGGAAAGAAGTTTTTGATGGAATGGTAAATGGTGACTGGACAGAACTCCTTCTATTCCACGAAGTGAGAATATATTGCTAGCCACACATAAACAAACCGAGTTGTCTAACTGGAAAATGTGTGCTAATAAAAAACGAAAAGAAATTTTTATGGACATGAAAAAGGCTTGTGGGTGTGTAGTAGTGATATCTATTGATTAACATCCAAAAAATGAGTAATTGTATTTGCGAAATGATGCCATTGAATAAAAAAAGAGTTCTTTAAACTTACATAAATTTAATTAAAGATCAACAACCGTTGTCCTCACATCAAGGTATTCAGGTATAATTGAGTAATTTTTATTATATAGACCTTGTTCTGAATCGATTTGTGAAATGCATATTGTGTAAGAAGCAGATCAAAGGAGTACTCATCTAGATCCATTCTAATCAAGATACTCCTGAAACTATTTATTTCAGGATTTTAGCGATTTATAGCAGAATTATTAAATTTTGGGTTATAATCTTTTTCCTTTCATATAATAATTTACACTTACAGATTTAGTATAACTAATAATTCCAAAGATTTGAAGTATCTTTACTGAAAGTATATCCAAGAGAATTTTGCAAATAAGCAAAAGAGAAATTCACACATGGAAAACAGGGCTCAGAGTGCTCACCTGTGGTGGACGGCTTTGGAAACAAAGCGCAACTGTTAAATATTACCTGGTACCCCAGTCGATATATCTAAAGTAGTCGGCTCAAAATCGGATATCAAAAATTGTCATTCATATCTTTCTTATACAATAATGAAAGCTTAAAAATTTACAATCACTTGAAATTCTACACAAATTCATTAAAAACAAAAATGATATCAGCGAAGGGCATAACTTTACATCTAGATGGTATAACGACTTGAAAAATATACCATGATCTTCCATTCTAAAAGTGGGTAAATATCATATCCTCCAGGGCAGGGCCGTCTTATCCAATAGGCACAGTAGGCACTGTGTCTACGGCCTACGAACCTACAGGAATCTAGAAAAGTCTAAAAATGAATTTTGAAATAGGAATGTACCCTAAAATAATAAAAACTAAATTGAAAATATATTTTTTTTTATTTCATTTATTTTTATTTTACACAATCATACACATTTACAATATTCATAATAAAATTGAAAATTGAACTCAGTTTTATTTAGCGTTATGTCAATGATACGTCACTGGGTATAGGTGTATTTTAGAAATCTTAATTATTTATGAAAATTAATAGGTATAATTTTATAAAAATTCAAAAATAATGTAAATATATTAACGATTGAATAACGTGGGCATTAAATTGAAAGGGTTTATAAAAACAGTTTTTATGTCTAAGACCTACGACGATCTTAAAGCGGCCCTGCTCAAGGAAAATTTCAAATTACACACATACCCAAGCAGTTCTCAAGGTACTTATCGAACACGTTGTTGCCTCCAAAGAGGCTAGAAATATGTCATTATAGATCTGTTCGAAAACAACAATATAATTATTTTATGAATGCTAAATTATGATAAGATATATAGAAAAGCGAACGAACCAGTGATATAGTTCCCAGTTGCCTTCCCCACTGAGAGAACTCATACTTGTATCAACAATCGGAATAGGACGCTAATAGAGAGAATGAACAAGAAATTATGGAAACCACCGAATGCCGGCTCAATATCAAAATTTCTCCAAGATGCTGGCGCAAAACAAGGCGGCAAAAGGAGAATAGATACAAAATGGGCATAGTAATGACCTACGTATGATGGACGGCCTCGGTTCTGTCCTATTTTGAGTAAGTTGTTGTATTTATCCTATTTGAAACGTATTTTTCTAGAATCATCATTTCTACAATTGCCTACCTAACGGGGTGTTTTGAACAGTGTTACTAACTCTTATCAATTCCGGTGTACCGCAAGGTTCTGTATTGTTCCCCACTCTTTTCATACTTTTCATTGATGACCCTTATCTCGCACATCCAATCCAATTCACAGCTTTTCTGTAGCAAATAAATTTAATGTTCCAGTTCAACAATTCGAAAATCGCATCTATGGCTTTCTATTGTTTTGGGGTCACAAAGTGGAGCTGTACCCTTGGAGATATCCCCCAAATATGAAAAAGTACTGGAGCAGTGTTCATAAGATGTAAATACCTCCTCAGCTCAGCCTAGATCCTACCCCCCAAAACTCTAGCGCCTGTCAAGGGCTATATAAATATTATGAACAACATATTCACAAGTTTCTGGTTAAGCTTTACGCCTAAAAGCGGAAACTATTCTCTGAGCTTGTTGATGAATTTTCAAATCTACCACTATATATTTCTTATTGGTACGATCACAAAAGGTATTTCAGAAGAAACCCTTTCTAGAGTTATGGAGTTACTATTTTGCCATCTCTCCCTTGCCCTACCGCTACATTATAAGCGGTTCCAAGGCAGATGCTCAGTAAGAACGTCTTAAAGTCTTCGTTGCAATGCAGTTGATCCTAATATTGGACACTTCCTTTTAATGGGGTTTTAACAATTACAAAACCAGGTCTTTTAGGGGGCTTGTCATGAAAATGTGTGTACTAATTTGTTTCGAGAACAGTCCACCGTCTATAAGCCAAATTTTAAAGTGGACAAAACTCATTTGTATTTGCCTAGTGCTACTGGTCTCTTAATAACCCCTCCCCCCCTTTACTTTTTCTACTAACAGTAATCTCTTTTCGAAAGGACTGCAAGCGGCATTTCGTCCCAAAATTTCGAGATTTTTCGCTTGAATTGTTCCAAATTGCAAATTTTTTGGTCGATAAGTTTTGTGAAAAAAAATAAATAAAATAACAAAATGGTTTCCTTTGTTTTATTAAAATCTTAAAAATTATTATTGTTTATTTAAATTAGACGACTATCAAGATCTTTTTTTATTTCATTCATACAAAATACACAAATAATGTACATTTTTAGTTACGTATGTATGCACATGAAAGTGGAAAAATATAGGTGCATCCGTTGAAATCTTACACGGCCACCATTCCATATATTCGAAATGTTTGAAAATTTACTAAAACTTTTATTCTGGTACTGTAGAAAAATGAATATTACTTATAGAAAAAAGGAAAAAAATTTATAGTACAAACCATAGGTATCCCCGTATAGAAATGTCGGCATACCATTTCTCTGAATTCTCCAACGCATCTTGATATTCGATATAAGTCTTACAAGAAAAAAGTAAACTAATTCAATAAAGCTTAGAAGAGAAAATCCCATAAATAAACCCAATAATCCTCCACAGTTTGCTAAAAAATCAGTGGTGTCATACAGAGCCGATCGTTTTACAACGACGAAGTATTGATCCGAAAAAATCAGGGTCATACGAGACATGATTAATCTGAAAAGATTGAAAGTTTTATTAGCTAACTGTTACCTTTTTAATATTAATCGTGATTAGTATCTGCAATAGAAGAAGTTTCTACATATATGTTCTATGAATGGCAATAACTGGTCATTTCATCATTATCATCTGTGGTTTAATCCAACCTACATATTGTATTGACAATATTGTCTAACCATTATACTGATAATTAGCATTTCAGTTTTCTGTTAAAAATTTATAAACCCTTGAAAACCAAAAATAGGAAAGTTCCATTTCCAAGTTACAGTGGTTACTGCAACAAAAGCTGTTTGAAGATATGTAAATTTTGTTCCAATTTAATTTCACTCCATAAGAAATTCCGAACCATTGCTTCTCTGTGTAAATTACCTGGGAAATTCATCTAAGTAGTCATCGTGCCGAACTCGAATGACTTCCAAAGCATCAAAATGCGCTTGCGATATTTCATAGTTATACTCTAACGAGGTACAAGACGGTAGGCAATTACATTCATTTTTCCAATCCCGCCCACTTTTTGACGAATATATAGCATTATCTCGTTCTCTCTCTAACACCTCGTATTCAGCATCATTGTAGCACTTTATATCCTCAAATCCGCAAATTCTTATATCTTCAACCTCTATAAAGAAATTATTAATTAAAAATTGTACAATTTCGTTTCTTTGCACAACTCACTGGGCATGGAGTATTTGACACAGCCACATTTACTTATTGTAAAATTTACCAAACACTCATAGTCGCAGTTCTTCTGGGTGTAAATTTTGAAAAAACGAAGATAACGTTCGTGACTGAAGAAACACTGTCGTCTGAAAAGTAGAAATTCCATCCCATATTGATTTGCAGTCCATCAATATATATCTACGCTACTCACTCTGATGGTTTATAATGTACCAGATTTTCTGAGGTCGTCTGAAAATTTGGAGTGATTTTAATTAGGACCTCTTGGCTGAAAGGAACCCGAAAGAACTGTTTGGCCGCCTGTGGAGCATCATTCGGCGCTTGTAGATATACCTTTGAAAATGGAATGGGAAAGGAAGTAAATGCAATAAAAATATTAAATAAAGCAAAATAAATGGAATTTATTAAAATTTACCCGAAATCCCCTTGAAAGCCGGCAAGAATATTTCATGTCCAGTGTGTTTCCTTGCAATGCGAAAATTAAGCTATCCAGTTTTCCCGCAGCTATCACACGGTATGGGTATACATTTTCATCATCATCAATGGAGTACCCATTTTCAAGGATCCACTCTGTTCTTGGTATGTCATCATCATTATATATTTCTGAATTCCTAATATTAATTAAATGGTTAAAATCATAATATAATCCCACATTATGTAAATAAGATTAAACTTATGGATTATTAAAATTGTTCACTTTATTTCGTAATTTCCACAAACAAAGACATCTTCTCATGGTAGTTCAGGGCATACAATACCATTTAATTACGTTTAATTAACGAAAATGTACATACGAGAACTTTCTGAATTAGAAATGTTTCTATGCCCGTTCTCTGCTGCTAATAATTGCAAATTTATTAAATGAATACGCAAATTACCTGGGATCACGCAATAAGTCTCGACTGTTGAGTCCATTGAACTGAAAACACACTCCATCATCCGTTAGCACGTTAGTAAACCAATATTCACACATTTCGTAGTCAGTCCTAAATTTACAAAATGGTACTGAGTCGTTCATGGTATCCGCAATTTTGAAAAGGTTTTCCTCAATATTGACTGTGTCATTGGCTGTGAACTTAAGCTTGGGCGAAAGGTCTAGTTCGCACAGATGAATGTAGGCTTGAAGATTTTCTATACTGAAAGCAATTGGACATTTATTTGACAATTATTTTCACAGAGAAATAGTACTCAGTTGAAGAAACATTTTCCTGGCTTTTACTACCCATTTTTAGGGCGTTGTAAACTTTAGTAAAATTGAAAGCATCAACTCGAGCCTTGGTCTCAGGACAGACAATAACGGAAGGAAAGGGTATATCCCATATATTTGCCGATTTTTCACTAAAGCTCACTATGACTGGTGTTTCCTGCCATCTTCGCCAAACATTTGCAATTAGATGAGAGCAAATTATAATTGATGCAACGAACGTTAATACCCAGAAAATTCTTTAATGGAACACATAACAAAATGAGAAAGTCTGATAAGAAGCTATTCAATTCTGTACCTTTCAATTAAGGGTCTTCTCCTCTCTCCCAAATATCGTATGCCATGAATAGAACTGTTTCTGCAGTATTCCATAAAAATACCCACAGCTGCTTCCGAAGTACTTCCATATTTAATTCTATATTTCACTATTATTTCGCTGCACACTTCACTCAGTAAAGATTGCGATCGAATTGAATGTGACGGACTGAACAGAACATTGTTATACTGCGAAACCTCCATTCTGTACTAAACCTTAACAAGCTATGACTGCCTATGAAATGACCACCTACTGGTGAAGCAAACAAAATTCATTTCGAACGATGTTTTTATAAACACCCTAGGGGATCAATCTACAAATTTGGTGGTATATTACAGCGTGCGATGTAGGCGCAACCACCCACCAAAAATTAGCTGTTCGGCAGCAAATGTTCATTATTTCATGGAAATGATGATGACATATTTCTCACTAATTTACGTATTCCTCTGAATAGCGTGATTAGTTTGAGAAATTAACCTGTCATATGACGAATTCTGATAGCATAATATAGGAGCAATGTGAGGAAATATAATTGCTTTTCGATGCACTCCTTTAAATTCCCTCAAAACACAAACTCAACCTTTACTTTTATCTGTAACTCTGGATCTCATTTATCCAATAAGTTCATAGTAACCACCTTCTCTTTTTGGTCCACCTAATCGTCCCATTGTAGAAGAGATTATGAAAGAAATTTCAGACTTCTTGGTTCTAGTAATGAAAACAATTTGCTTAAAGACAGGAAAACAACTAGTCGCCACGTTTGTGAAATGATGAGCGTACTATAGATTAGGAACTGAATAAGGAAATTTTATTTACACGGGGCGATTGCTTTAACAAAGGGATTAAGACTTCTTCGGTCGAAAATACAAAGGTCTGATATGATTTTCAGAATACCTTTCTTGTTGGGATTAGAAGTCTCGTGTTCTGCAGTGATCAGAATCAGAAGCAGAATTAGAGTTTGAAATCAGACCTGTAAACATTGAGGTATCAGTCCCAGTACAAGTACGAGTACATGGACTTAACAATTTTCAAATACCAGTACAAAGTGCCGGAACTGGTATCTTATAAGTATAAGTACTTTCAAGCCCACCTTAAGTACTTCAAGTTCACCTCAAGTACTTTAAGTCCACCTCAAGTACCGCAAGTCCACTCAAGTACCATAAGTCAACTCAAGTATCATAAGTCCAGCTCAAATACCATAAGTTAATGCAACCAAAGTTCGAAAAGCCTCGAAATCTGAAGCAGCAACATATTTTCAGGTCTAAAAAGCCAATCTTTTATGATTTTCTCTGAGGGCCTAAAAGACAGATGTATATTTACCTACACTATTGCGTCTGCTGCCGTGTGCAAACCACGAGTTTTTTTAGAAGCCGCATTGATACTCAACGAGGACTTCCAGCGAAGATACACTCTAATATTTCTTCCTTTTAGCAAAAGGCGTTCTCAGGAGTTAATTTTATTTTGCCAGAATGTTAGGCGCCGTATCTCCTATGATGCTGTAATGACCTGAAACTCGCATTATGGTAATCCTGTTGTGCTTTGCTCGTAGACGTAGTGAACTAAAGAACAACAACAACAAGAATTATGCTCCCACCGCCACCCACTGCTTCACTGATCTGATGATTGGATCTGACCCACTTATTGTAGAATTTGATTTATCACAAAGCTGTGAATAAAATATTCGAACATTTTGTTGTCCTTGATGGGACTTCTGATTTGTTTTCTATTCTGTGCCATGAAGTTGTAAATCACTACAAATTATCTATATCTTAGTGGCCAATTATGTAGAAAGAGATATAGCATTAACAGCAGCTGGAGAAGTTTGGAATGATATTAAAAGCTAGACTTGAAGTAATATTTGAGTTATAGGCTCACTATTACAATTAAAGAATTGATTTCTTAACCTTCCTTCTTCCACATATATATTTAAATTAGACAAAGAGATATCTCGTGAACTCCGAACCACTTAATTCTTGCAATATCTAATGGCTTCTAGTGATTATTCTGTTGTCAGCAGGAAAGCCTTAATCACTGGTAGCCGTCGGTTTTATTCACTGAGCCAATGACAGCATTAATAGTAAATCATGGAAAAACAACACATCACATCTCTTCTTGGTACAATATGGATTAGGGTAAAACCACACTACATTGTGAAGCAGAATATCCTATCCTAAAGGAATTCAGGTGGATATGTGTTGAAGAAATAACCCAGAGTCCTAAAGGTATCTAAATGGCTGAGACCGGTCAGGTTTGTATAAAGTTCAGAGGACTATTGGTTCTTTCCCTCAATTTAATCAAATTTGTTTAAAAAAAAACTGAACGACTTTGAAGTAGAAATTTTACAATTCTGGGTCTTTTTGCAAAAGTATGATAAGGATATGATATCACAATAAAAGTCCAAACCTTCGCCCGATTCTTTTGTACTTACGAAAATAATAGTAAAATACTTCATTACAAGATTTTTAGACTTTATTTCGATACTTTTAATAAAACCAATAAATGAAATGGGTAAATACTTATGGAAGTACTTTCGATCCATTTACTTTATTTCATTGGGCACTGGAACAAATACATGATTGTAAAAAAATAATAATAATAACTTTATTTGGAAATACATACCTTCTTCTTGGAAAAAGTCATCAAATCTACCTTTTTTCTGATTTTTCCAACGCATTTTCAAATTTGAAGTTAGTCTTACAGAACAGAAATAAACTAATTCAATTAAACTTAAAAAAGAAACACCCATAAATAAACCCAATAGACCTCCACAATTGGCTAAAAAATCAGTGGTATCATATAAAGCTGACCTTTTCACCATAATAAAATATTGTTCCGTAAAAAATAAGGACACCCGAGACATCAGCAATCTGAAAGCATTTGTATCTAAAGTACTATCACTAAGCACAAAAGTGTTTTTACCCAGGAAAAGTATCTATATAGTCATCCTTATGTGCACTCAACAATTTCCAGGCATCATAGTGTGCTTGGGATATCTCAAATTCATACTCCAACGATGTACACGCCGGTAAACAATTACATTCGGTGCTCCAGTATTTACTCTTTTTGGATGAATCTATGGCACTTTGAAATTCTCTTTCCAATACCTCATACTCGGCCTGATGATAACATTTTATATCGGAAACTCCACATATTCTGATCCCTTTAATCTCTATGGAAAAAAAATATATTTTATAGCATACGAAAATATTATTTTTGTACTCATTCTTACTTGGCATGGAGTATTTGACGCAGCCGCACTTACTAATCGTAAAATTTACTAAACACTCATAGTCACAATTTTTCTGGGTATAGACTTTGAAAAAACGAAGATAACGTTCATGGTTGAAAAAACATTGCCTCCTGGAAAATACAATTCATTACAATGATCGGTAACCCTTTTCAGAATATAAATAATCAGGAAAAAATTTATAAATAATTTCAATTTATTTAATAATATTGACGAATAACAATAAAATGTATTATAATGGACTTTAATCTACTATATGTTCGCATTTTTTTTAGGAAATATATCGTTTTCCTTTCCGTAAAACTCTGGTGACTTTGAATCAAAAATTTTTTGAACAAACTCCTCGATCTAATTGTTATCACTTTTAAAGTGTTGTTTATTTGAAGCGTTCAGGAAAAGATAGTAATCACTTAATGCTAAGTGTGGTTGATCTGGTGCACTGAGCAAAATGGACCAACCCAAGCCTAATTCCGAAATTGTTGCTTCCGTAATTTTTGCTGTGTGTGATCTTGCGTTGTTATGCAATAAAATGACCTTTTTCCTGTTAACAAGTGCAGGGCGCTTTACTTGGATTTATATCCGAATTTGCTATAACTCTTCAAAGTATCCAATTACAGTAATAGTTTTGTTGCGTGATAAGCATTTGAAATGACTGCACCAAAAAAATAACAACATTTTTCTTCTGTATGACCCAGTTTTTGGGTCCCCAGAACGAAATTTTCGTAAAGTAAATTGAAAAGTACCATCACAAGGGGCTGCCCAACAACAGAGGTTTAACTACGATTTTCTACCTTTCAGGGGGTGGCTCAGAAAATTTTTCTCTAGCCACTTAAGGCTGCAATTGTACAGAGATAAAGAAGCCCCTGGGTTTTAAAGAAATTTCATAATTTAAATATTGTCCTTAATCGACACAGCACTGGAGATCGTACTTCCAATCCATGATTTTTCAATTTTTACACATATTTAGTATTTTCTACAATGTGGTTAGGGTTCCAGAGCCACGGATTAACCAGGCAAACCCTGGATTGCCTATAGTAAGAACATATTATTCTTTCAGCCTAAAATATAGTACATCTGAAAAATTCATGCAATTGCAAAAACAATTTCACAGAAATTATTGCCCCTATTTCCTCAGAAATGTTGTTTTAGATTGATATTTATATCTTGCCATTTTTACTTGAGCTATCAAAGTCCACTAGTGCACCAAAAATATGTTATCTTAGAACTATATATGACAACAATATATATATATATACTTATATATATATGACAGAATACATAACTTACTCCTCCGGTTTATATTTTTTCAAGTTATTGGAGGTTGTTTGGAAATTTGGACTAATTTTAATTAAAACCTCTTCTCCAAATGGAACACGAAAAAATTGTTTGGCTGCTTGTGGAGCATCATCCGGTGCTTGTAAGAACACCTTGTTAAAAGATTAAATTTTAAATTTTTCCAATTGTGGTATGGTATGTGATATTTTACCCGAAATCCTTGTGTAGAACCTCTGCATAGATAATCTAAATCATATTTATTTCCTTTTGGGACAAATACTAATCCTCCTGGTTTTCCTGCGGCTAGCACACGCATAGGATAAGTATCTTCTTCTGAGTCTGGTGGATAACCATCTTCCAAAGACCAATCAGTTTTTGGTACCATATCATCTTCGTATAAGGCGCCATTACTGTAAATAAAAATTTCTCAGCAGTTTTTAGCAATAAACTTCAAAAGCAAGAAAAATAAATATTTAAATTATTTACAATCACCAAAAAACTTGGTAATATCAGTTAAAAGTTTTCATAAAAGTATGATGATGAAATTTAATTAGAATAGAAATTATAAATTAAGCATAACGAGTCAGTATTTGTTACATCCACATCTAGGCTAGGAAAACCTTATCACTGACAAAACCAAAGTAAGTGTAACGTTTACAATCAATTGCCTACTTTTTGTAGTCGAGCATCTAAGAGATCAAAGGTACATTAAGAGGCTTTAGGATTCTTCGAAGCTCAGGAAGACACTGGTAGTCCTTCACAGAAATGAGTGTGGCTCTCTGAAAAATGCAAAGAAGAAGTGTAGAAGTCCTTTTCAGGACCAAGAAGGACGAAAAGTGTGCTATTTAGAAAACACAAGTACCAGCGAAATTCAAAAGTGCATCCATTTTTTACCTCCTGGCCCTTTCGAGACCAAGAAGTACGAACTTTTCGAACTCTTGACTTGACGAACTCTAGCCTCTAACCCATGGGAATAGTTAAGTAGTTCCAGAGAACATAATCGAAAACAATATTATAGAAAATAACGAAGGGGATATCAATTAATTATGCAATTCGAGCTTCTGTGATGTGCTTTTTTATACGGATGATGGTGTGCACTATTCCCCGGTCATTCTGCAAAAGCACGGAATACAGAACAAATCAGAAATCCCATCAAGAGCAACAAAATGTAAATCGCACCATGGTGAATCATCCAAGCATTAGATTTCCGGACTGTGTCGATGAGTGCGACTGTCTGATGATCATGATGAGATTTTGTTTGGCGTAAGATTTTATTTTCATAGAAAAGTTTTTCGTTCATTATGAGACTTCTGACTTTGTCTCTTTTGGAATAGACACAGATGCTTATTATCATTTGAGATATTTCGATGTTGATCGCGAACCGTAATATTTATACAGAGTTTCCTTATTTGAGACGCTCTGTGATAATATTGTAAGATTTTAGGAGAAATTCCATGGAAAGAACAATAATTTGTAACTATTCTTGCCTGCAAGCACTTTTGTAAATAAATAAAAGTAAAAATCATTGGAATTCTTTACTACCCAGCAGCCCACGTTTTCAATTCTCCAGCTACATTCATTATAAATATTGTTTTTAAAGCAGTCTTTAAATTCCTTAATATCTCGATTTAATAGAATTGTTATGCTACTTTCTAAATTACACTGAAACAGTTCGCAATGAATTCAAATTGAAACAAATATGAATTATTCCTCAGCTACTATTAAATTTTTCAAACTATTACAACAACAAATACAGAGAAATCTAGAGGTAAAAGAATTTTCACAGCAAACTATTGCCACATTTGAGCATAAATTACCCAGAATCACGCCACAATTCCTTGCTACTCAGTCCATTGAATCGATAACAAACTCCATCATCCGTTTGAACGTATGTGAACC
>QYTT01083020.1:0-13018 GCA_006980735.1 Dasypogon diadema
TTATTGTTGGTTTTAAAATTTAATTACAATGTGTTTCCTCTATCAACAGTTGGAGAGCGTTCGTTAGGAACTGGTCAGTTATTTCACAGCCCGTGGCGCTTTTAATCGTCTTCCTTCTAATGTGGGCGACAGCGTTCAGTGTACTTCCTGATTACACAAAACCAGACTCAACATTAATGAGGATTGCATACTTGTTCATTGGAGCACAAATCTCGGGAATTCTAGTCACATTTATACGTCTTCCCGACATGTTGGGGATGCTGTTTTGGGGGGTGTTTTACACTAACGTTGGCCTGAGCGATTTCTCTGGATATGAAGGGCTGGAAGCTTTTTTAAGGTACATCACAGTCACAGGCAAATGAAGGCGCACATCGCCTTCGTTCTGTTGTTTTAATTTTTATTATTATTATTTTCCCTTTTTTGCTCATTTATATTCCTGAAAAATTATCCGAATAATCATTAAGACCACTACACCTACAGAGAAATGGCACTGGTTAACATAATGCTGCTGGCTGGGTTCGGTTTGGACTTAAAAGCATTCAAAAAACTCTACGCCATGGTTATGAGGCTGACCCTAATACCAACTGCCGCTGAAGTTGTAATAATTGCTGTGCTTGCACATTTTCTTCTACAGATGCCTTGGCTGTGGGGATTTTTATTAGGGTAAGTAATTTTCATACTTTTCTTTTTACCATAATTGTTTTCAGACCCTGCTTTTGCATCCATTTCGTCTTTTATCCTTTGTGCTTAGTTTTCAAGGGAAAATCGGGATTTACAAAAAAAGCTGCAACAATCTGAGGTTATTCAATTAGAGTGCGGGTGGGCTAATTGAATTCTTAGTACTTGATGGGGGGAAGTTTTACACTGATTTGAAGCAGTTGCATTTCTGCTAGCAAATTAAAGTGGATTTAAGCAAAGTTATATAATTTACACACATGAAATTGACAAATTGAAAATCTGTACAATATTACAGCTAAAATTCTCCAAATCTTTGGTTGTTTGTGGTCAGGAGGCTTTTGGAATATTATGGGGAAATCATAGAGGATACTTTTACATTTCACCAAAACAAAATAAAACACATCCTGAAGTAAGGGATTTGTATCTATTTTCTTCTATTTTATTACTTTATTTACCTCACGCTGGAAGAAATATGATTGCGTGCACTTTAGCTCTGTTGCAAAGATGGTAATGAATCAAGTACTGTATCCACATAAATTGTAGAAAAATAATGCAAAGGGATCCTGATATTCTTTCTTTCTGCATATCGCAATAAAACTTAAATGGAATGTATTTTTAATGTGAACAGTATTTGTAAGCAAACATCAAACTTTAATGTCTATGCTTCGGAAAATGGCATTGTAATGGGGATAATTACTCACACATTTCATGAATATTGTTTGTAATGTGGTGAAAAAAATGCATCGTAAATTAATTGAGTGTTCATATCACATATGAATTTAAAAACATATGAAATTAATTACGTTTTGAATTTTGTGGAATAAAAAAATAAAAACCGAACAAGTGCGAGTTGAACTCGCGTGGAGAGGGTTCCGTACGATGAATATGTTATCTACCATGTTTTTTTTTAAATCTAACCCAAAATTGTTTGTGGTAACTAAAAAAAGTATATATGGTACCGGATTGTAGAGGAAGATTGCTGAATATATTGTCTGTTATTGAATTTTGTCTTATCTTATATTCTTGAGCACCTGGACTAAGACCAAGGATAGAAGGTATTCTGATATTTAATTTTTTGATTTGTTACGCACAATATTGAGAGATTTACCATATTATTTTAAGATCATAGACTTCTTATAGATTTTCCTGTAAAGAACTATTTTCAGTATTTCTTTTTTTTCAAAATTTTGGGCTCAGTAGTTTCGGTGATATGGGAGAGGGATGGTCAAATTTCATCTATATTCTTGAATAACTATTTATTTTAAAATTATAAAAAAAATATATTCCAGACAATATAAAAAATGTATTTCATTTGATATGTCACCCGGTACAGTTTGCAAAACTTTTTTTTTATTTTCTAATTTGGCCCCCAAAAGTGGCCTGCCATATTCAAAATTCATTTATTTACGTTACACGTCCGTATTTGGGTCACAGAAATTCATATGTGTACGAAATTAAACTTAATTGGTCCAATAGATTCGGAGAAAATTGGCTGTGACAGACGGACAGACAGGCACACAAGTGATCCTATAAGGGTTCGTTTTTTCATTTGCACGTACGAAACCCTAAAAGTCAGTTAAAGTATCTTTGAAAGCAAAGCCCCACTGACCGCCAGCTCTAGTGAGATTGCTTTTCCCACAATCTTAAGAAATTGTAGCTAAGTCTGGTGGTCCACGAGGGAGTCAGTTGGGTCCTCTGCTTTTTATTATATTCATAAATAATATTTTTCTTGTGGTTATTAACTTTAATTTGCTTATCCATGCGGATGATTTAAACCTCTATAAAACCATTATATCAAAAGTGGATTGTGTTGGGTTGCAAGATTTCTTTAAAAAATTAAAATCAAAATTAGAACATTCTTATATAAAGACTAGCTGTTGCCTGCGACTTCGTCCGGCAGATTCGATACATGTTTCTAAATGGCTACAACTAATAATATAATTAAAAGTTTGCTTTCTGCAATCTTCATAATCTGTTTAAAGTATATCTTTCTAATCCACGTTACGAACTTTTCATTCCAGTAGCAGGCTGCTGGATGAGATTTCGAACTACGCAAAGCTGTTCACGAGAGAAAGAGTCCTCCCTCAAGTCGATCCCGTCAAAAGATGTCAAGGGCATAAATGGTAGAGATATGAACTTCTCTCGAGAATATCCGCTCAAAATTGTGGTCTCGACATCATTGTAGTTCAGAGCTATCAATTTCCCTGTAATATAACTAAAAAGATTCGGTGACTGCAGATTCCTCAGCGACATCACTGAAGCACTAACTCTCAGGATAAGTTTATGGATTAGGAGATCCTATGGCTGGAAAATGCTTAGAAATTTCACTGAATAGTGATAAGCGTCATCTGTGCATACCACTGAGCCTATCGATTTGTACACCACTTCTGTACCTTCAAACGACTTCAGTAACATATCATTAGTAGACGGTAGCCTGGTCATTTTTAGCATACTCGGATAACCATTTCACAGACATATCCTGGATGTGGACAATGCCAAGATATGTTCTCGCAGTCAGAAATATTTTGACTCCTGGAATTTTAATAAACCCTTTCGTAGTGGATGCTTTCTTTATAAAAGGAACTTATTCTCCAAATCTCACTTTTCTAGGACCGGTGTCTGAGGTTGGTCATTAACATGTCAGTCAGTCAGCTTTGTCTTTTATTTAATATAGATTACTACAGAGCCCAATCAAACGCACAAATCGATGAGACTGTATTTTTTTCATCTGATTCGGTTCATTGAAAATTTTGAATTGAAGTGACCTCTAAGCTGCCTATAAGCAGTTGGTACTTTCTCTCAAAATTTCATCAAATTGCCATTATTTCAAACCATTGTCAAAATAAAACCTAGAAAATATCGAGTTCACGTTTTGAAGTTTTGAATTAAGTATCTAACCTCATGACAATCTCTTGAATTGTTTTAGATTTCAAAATTACCGACTGTTTGCCTAGGCTTAAGAGGTTAATTTAATTCAAAAATTAGATGAAAAAAATACAGCTACTATTATTATCAGCAACAGAGAATGAAAATAAACAACAGACATAAACGACAGACAAATTTTTCTAATGTAGCGATACGTAGAAGAACTACAAATCGAGTCGAGTGGTGTGTCCTTACCTTGTTAAACCTACACACCACAGGCATAGAAACAAAATGGACCAGAACTCCCATATAAAATACGTGTCCCTGAGTAAAGCATATTTTCTTATAGAACCCAAAGGGAAGAGGCTGAAGGCCTAGATTGACATTTCACCTTGGAAATTGTTATTGGTTTGCTTTTAACGCCTTACAGGCCCATAGCCTCTATAACAAATCTCTACACTAACACAAGAAAAAAAAGGGCTTCACTTTTCCAGTTTCTCACCAAGTCCATTTCGTTACCTTGGGCCAACGCACAGTGTTCCCATTAGCACAAGCTGGGATGCCCGAAAGTCACGTGGCCATTTCAAGATACCTGATATATTGCGAGGTAGAAGGACTAATGACTAACTTATTTTCAAGGATTTTGTATGACTTACTTTAATTGAGGGTAAAGAGGATGTAGTAAAAAATGTATAAAAGGAAATAATATTGGAGGTATTTTATCAGCCTCAATTTGTTACTGTCATAATGTTCTTAACTCAAGAGTGTGTTTCACTACTTATGTTTTGTGACATGAATAGTTCAGTTCAAGGTACATACTCTTTAGTTACATATTTTCCATTTCTTGAAATAAAGGGAATGAGTACAATTAATTTCCAAAGAGAAGGACTAAAGCTACGCAATATATATATATTTTTATAAATCTAATTATGAGTACACCTCTGTCTGTTACTTTTTATTTTTTTTTTTATTTAATTGAACATTATTCCGCAAATCAAACAAAAGAGATTTTATCTACCGCGCACGACTTAGCAAACATGAATTCTTCGAAATCTGGCGACAAGCTTCAAAACCTGCGAGGAATAAGGAAATATAAGAATATATTATTAATAAATTTGACCTTGAAGAAGTCTCCAGAGTCCCCTAGAATGCTATAAAAAATAAAATACGACTGCAGTCCCAGAGGATTCATGAGAAATGGACAAGATGTGCAATAAAACTGGAGTTGTTTCTTTTGAAACACTCAGTGTGGCTGGATGGAGGTGATACTGTGTTTAAGTGCCCAGCTCCAACTGAGGGTGAATATTCAATGCCTAGTACTTCACCCCAAGCTGTGGGCCGATCACAGACTTTCAAAGAATACAGTGAGAAGACAAGAAAACATAAAGTGAAGGAACTTACTGAAACAAAAAGCGTAGACGAAATAATCGTAGCCGCTAAATCGTCATTTCGTGCGTCTGGTGAAAGAGATGCAGCCAATTCAGTTAAAGAAATAAAGTTATGCCCAACCAGAGCCACCAGAATTAAACATGTGAGAGAAGTTCATAACCGTCAGCGGGTCTATACCCCCGAAGACGCTTTGGTTATGTATGTAGATACAAATACTACATCATTCCATGCCTACAAATTATTACGAAAGCGAACTATAGAAGCTGGCTGGGCATTATCTTTATCCCTCATTTTATAGTCTCAAAAGGGGAGGCCACGACCTTGGCATCACCGATTTTCATGAAATTCCGTTTACATGTATTGGGTGTCGGGTATAGTATTCTCTTAAAGTAGTAAGATCCAACACTCTAGGATAAGCAAGGATATGCGTTCCAAAAAATGTATTTTCAGTTTATATACAAAAAACAAAGCGCTCCTGGTAGCGGTGCGGTAGCGTGGTGGGTAAGAGTCTGACTCTCATCTCGGGGACGCAGGTTCAATCCCCGTCGTTGTGGGTTTTGCTTCTTGCATATATGTGGGTATCAGTGGTTGAGGCAATTCCTACTGACGAGAATTGTACCTGCGAAGCCACTGGAATGTTGCACAGTAATTTAATGCCAATAAAATTGTGGCTCATTTGAAACATTTGTCAGGTTAACGTCCCAATTTTCCTCTTCCCCAATTTCCCTCCGCCTAATCTGTGCTGTGTACATCATAGGGTTATCACCTGAGCTTAGGAAGTACCTTAAAAAAATCTGCTTATACTGAAGTTTGAATTATCATTTTAATAACTATAATTTTAGTCTTCTCTCTGACAAATGAAAACACTAATATCTGTTTTCCATGTGCATGAAATTTGAAATTCATTTATCTCATAAAATATAATTTCATGTGGAAGCTAATTACCTAAATGAGAATCGTATTAATATTTTCCAGTACCTCGAGCACAATGCTTAGGCATGCTTAGTTGAATTTAAATTGAATTTGTAGCATTCACAGTGGAAATGTTCTTCCAGAAAATTATGTTGTATGAAAATTTCTAAAATTCACACTATCCCAATAAATTTACTTAAAATTTCTGGGGTTTCATTTAAATCACCTTAAATAGTTAAATACCGCTGGCACAATGGAATAGATTTGCCCGTGCAGTAATTCCAGCACTTGAAGGTGCGTGTGTAGAAGTGCACTTTCAACCGCATTTCCGATTATATTGATTTCCGGAATTAAGTGCAAATGAGAGCTTAATACTCACAAACTAAACTCAAAACGGAAATTTTATCCTACTTACAAAATAATTTCGTTTGTACAATTTTATTATAGGATTAAGTTTAATTAAACTGAGGATTGTATTCATGGGTAAAATTTATAGGTGCGGTGGCGGTCTAATCAAGAAGAATTTAATGATTTTCCTACTGGCTTTAGGATATTTATTTTTTATACAATAGATGCTTGAGGCACTAGTACGACTACTATTTATTGACCTAAATAGAAGGACTGTAATGTTCATAACTGACAGTCCTATAACCATGAGCCATTGAATGTACATGGCGGTTTTTGATATGGGTACTCATCACTGGCGATTTTGCACACGCTCCACAGGGACACTTGTCCGTTCTCAGCACGGGTGAGACATAATATTTACACTTCATGATCTCTATGTTTACAGTTTATGATCTGAACGTTAATTCTTTTATTCAAGAACAGATGTCGTACTTTTTACGATTGAAGCAAAGTTGGTACAATTAATTTGGTTATATTTAATAATTACCTAACCTAACTATATAATTACCGTACTGGTGAACGTGTGCATTTGGTGGTTTTTTAGATTACACAAACCCTCGCAAATATGAGTGATGGTGAGTCTGCTGAGTTTGAATATGTTAGCTGGTATTGGAGAAAAGTGACGATGATGCAGACGCAAATTTGAGGTTAACAAGGGATTGGATTGTTATAAACACAAATAACCTAGCCACCGCACCACCAAGATTTCAGTTTGTAGACACCATTGAATCTACTTTCGCATTGAATGAAGATCTCGATGTTCTAGAGTACTACAGATTATTTTTGATGTAATCCCTTGATCAATCTAATTGTCACTGAAACGAATAGATTCGTTCAACAATAGCCAGGACAATTGTTAAGAGAATGGTCACCAGTTACTGTTGAATTGCAGAATTTCATATTTTTTTCGCCATGAAAATTCTTCAAGGTATTATCAAGAAACGTGAAGACGAATGTATTGGACGTCTTCAGAAGTTTCTGAAACGTTAATTTTCTCAAAACTGCCGAGTTATCGTAAATATAATGAAATTCGAAAAATCTACATTTTTCTGACAATACATCTTATTTAGAAAGTTATTCGCAACCTGTGTGGCCTGTATTCGAGTACAGAAATAATAATTGTAGCTCGTTATATGTATATTCCTGAAAGGGACCTCAGCATAGACTGAAGTCTAATGTTATATAAAAGGCGGTTTGGTTGGTTGGTATGCAATATATACCACTCAAAGAAGATAGATTTGTCATACAAATATGTATACTGTTTATGTAAATCAAAATCTGGCTGCTCATACTCAAGTATTATATACCCTGGAAAAGGTACTCAGATTAATGATAAATAAATGATAAATATAAAGATTTGTCAATGTCCTCTCATTATAAGGCACGGGTTATTTTCTGAGAACAGATAACTTCTACACTTCTTCTCAAATGGCAGATTTCCTTGTAGAACAACAAACAGATATATATGGAACTTTGTGTCTGAATGGCAAGGAAGTTCTAAAAATAATTCAAAAACACAAACTGAAAAAAGGTGAAATAGTTGCGTTTCAAATGGGCAATGTAATGATTATGAAGTGGAAAGATAAGAAGAATGTCTGCCTTCTTTCCACGATATACAACCCTCAAGTGGCAGATACATGCAAAAAGGACTGTGAGGGAAATATTATTTCGAAGCCAAAGCTAGTGATTGACTACAATGGAAGGTGTTGATCGATTTAATCAATATCTCTATGACAATTCAACCACGAGAAAGGTGGCAAAGAAGTATTTTTAAGGTTTTTTTTCACATGTTGGATATTTCAATATGGAATGCATTTGTTTTGTATAAAAAAAAGTGGAGGCCAGCGAACCAATTTAGAATTTCGAATAAATCTATTAGAGCAACTAGTAGTATAGGAAAATTTCATATCGGTAATAAAAAAATTGGGAGACCTCGTAGTCAGCTAGGACCATTACAACTAAGGCAATGGTATTTGCTAGAGTACGTGCCATCCACTGAAAAGAAAGCTGCCCCATGTAGGTACTGCGCTGTTCGTTGCAGCAAAAGAGACGGAACAGGGAAGAAAAGATCTTTTCTTCTTTTCACACTACTATATATATATATTTTTTTTTAAAAATTGGGCCCCTCTGGGTAAAATACATTTGTTGTGGAACTGATTAATTTTGAATTATATATATAGCATTTACACTTCAAAAGCAACCGTTTCAAGAACAGCTACATCAAAAACAAGACAAACCAACAAAATTTCAACGCCAACCAGATCAAAGTTAAGACCAAACAAATCAATTTCAACGCCAACCAAATCAAAATCAACGTCAACTACTTCAAATAAATAACAACTTTTTCAAAATCAAATACAACCAAATAAACTTCAATAGCAACCATTTTAACATGCAAAACTGGTTGTTATTGAAGTTTATTTGGTTTGGTAGTTCTTTAATTGATCAATGAAGAGTTCCTGAACCTCTATTGACTGATTATATTTTTTCTGTCCTTGGATCCGTCTCTGATAGATCTTAGCTTTAGTAAGCGGTTATACCTTGGATTTCGAATCAATTAATTACTGCTGTCAGTAGAAATCTTGTATTTATAAGGTGCCAAATTGACCCACAGTACCACACAAAATAACAATTTCGATGGGAATAAGAGTTCCTGTTAGCAAAGTAATACGAAATTGGGACGTAAATAAGTTTTCTGCAAAGTGCAAATGAGTGTTAGGTCTGGACGAAAGGATGCTGAAGATTTCCCAATAACAAAGCTTCACCAATAAAAATATTTAGCTTTTAAGATGTCAACAATAAATTCATACTTTATTCTCTTGCAAACAACTTCAAACATTTGTCCTTTGTTATACATAAAATATTGCCTCGAAAAAATTCGTCCTTTCTCCTCGTTTCTTGCGTAAATATGAGCTCCGATGAAAAATTCTTTATTGAAATTCCCTTCCTCATAATCCAGTACTTTCAGCTACTTTCAATGTCAGTTGTTTACTCTTCCTGGCGCCTTTATTACATTTATTGGTCCTTGAAATTTTCCAAATATAAAAGATAAACACCACGTTTATGGTGACTTGATCAAAATGGTGACCTTAGAAAATTTCCGTCCATATTCATTTGTTTGATTAAAACAAAAGCGAACTCCTGAAGCAAGGGAGCCGACTTTTAAAATTGTAGACATGACGAGAGCCATTTAAGACGACTTTTCCTTATTTTAATAAGTATGGGTCACTAAATCGTTTTTTCAGAAGAATTGACTCAGAAGTCCTTGAGAAAAAGGGAGCAAGAGTAGAGATGTTTGAAATGGGGAAGCAAAATGAATTTCTGGAAGTCCAAGTTTCCTGTTCTATTTCCGTTTCTGTTCTGTTCTCTTTCAGACTTGTTGTTACTGCTGTATCGCCGAACGTTGTTGTGACCGTCATGCTCAAGCTTAAAGAGGAAAGACTCGGGCTCAACAATGGCATTCACACTTTAATATATGCGATGACCACTTGCAATGATGTTGTTTCCATCTTCTTGTTCGGCGTTATTCTTGGCGTTATCTTCTCCACTGGTAATTTTTATAAAGTTTATGCTACTCCTCTGTATTATATACTTTTTAATCATTTCAGGGACGCTGGCAGAACAACTTCTCCAAGGTCCTGTCGGGATTGGAATTGGCATCGTATTTGGATTCCTTTATGGGATCCTTATTCTGTACGTTCCTTCAAGACATTCAGTAAGTTCAGAGAACTTTTTTTATAGCTTTTACTAGAGTTGATTTTTCTCTTGAAACTTCTTCTACATCATATGAATATAGAAAGTAAGTACGAGCATTCATGACTCCTAGAACTTGTTACAAGGAAAGAATAATTAAAAAAAGTACAACCAACTTCTTTCGTTGCCTTGACCCGGTTGGGTTTTAATTTCGTAATCGAAAATATGGTTTTCTGTATAATAGACTGGAAGCACTTTTCATTAAATTTTTTTTTTTAATTGTCGAAAACAAAATCTAGGTTCTTTGTGTGATTGTCAGTTCACAAGTCTGAACGAGCTCGGTATGTTAATAGTTCACCCTGCAGTATGAAAAACTACTGTATAATTTGTTCTTGGTTTCATCTGTTTGGTGGGTACTTATACAGAGTGTTCAGCTAAAGCGACCAAGAGAGCGTCCAATGATAGATCCCCACGAAACAAACCGGAAACTGTATGGGTGGTGAGGCGGGGCAATCTAAAGAATGAAAAAATATAATTCGGTGATCTCACAAAGTTGTAATATCAAGGACGGTCTTATATACGAGGGTGGATCAATAAATACCCCTGTTTGAAGGTAGATGGCGCTGCTGGGGAATGTTGCTGTTACCATTGTGTACTGTCAGCTGTCAAATGACAGTTCATAAGAGTTTTGAATGAGTTCATAGTTTAGTCTTGAATTGAGAGTCATTTGTGTTGAATGTGTTTGGTATTTTACGCTACAATTGAAAAAGAATAATATCGATCGGTGATTCGATTCGTAGTTTTGGATGGGAAAATTTGCGAAGAGATAAAAGCGTAATTAGATACAGTTTATGAGAACCTTTCGCCATCTATGACAACAGTTAAATATTGGTTGAATGAATTTAAACGTGGCCGCACGTCTATTTTTGATGAGGAGCGCCCAGGTCGTCCAGCAGACGTGGTGACTGAAGAAATCGTGGGAAAAGTGCATGATATGATTCCTGCTAATCGCCGATTGAAAGTGCGTGAAAAAGCGGAGGCCGTAGGCGTTTCTTACGGATGGGCAATCAAGATTTTGCATGAAAAGTTGAGGGTGAAAAAGCTCTCGGACAGATGTGTGCTGCGAATGCTCACGTTGGAGCAGGAGTTTTTTCGTCGCGCCCGCGGATGAAACCTGGATCCACTATTATACGCCAGAAACCAAGCAGCAGTCAAAACAATGGACATTTCCAGGCGAATCTGCTCCTGAATGGCAAAGGTGGTTCCATCGGCCGGGAAGGTTATAGCTACGATTTTTTTTTGGGGATTCCAAAGGAATAATCCACATCGACATTCTGGAGAGAGGAAGAACGATAACAGCGGAGTACTTCAGTCAGTTATTGGACTAGGCTCCATTTGGTTAAGAAAAAATTGTTGTTCGCCCATGACAACGCAACTGCATGAACTGCGTTATGAGCCAACATGAAAACGTGGCTCGCAGAAAAAAAGTTCAGTTCAAATGAATAGATCATCGGTGAAACAGAAGCCTATTTTGATTCATTTGAAAAATCGTATTTTCTTGAAGGTTTAAAGAAATGACCGGAAAGTTGGGAAAAGTGTATCACATTAAAAGGAGACTACGTTGAAAAATAAAAAAAATTTCCGGAAGTTTATGTTTTCATTACTAACATGGGTACTTATTGATCCACCCTCGTATGATGTGTTATCGCATTTCCGTAGTGACTAAATCAGGTGCTAAGTACGGGTTGACCGTAGAACTAAAAATCGCTGTTTTTCCACTCCACTTGGTTTTAGTCTTATTGGTATATTGTATTTCCTGGGTAAAGTGTTTGAAAAGATTATTTACAAACAAATTATTGACTATTTGAATAGCTTCTTTTATAGTGGAAATCAATTTGTCGTCGCTATCACTCGTTCGAAACTGCTCTTCTCAAAATATCCACGGACTTGAGATTTGCATTGGACAAAAGTGAAATTGGCTACCTATTTCTTTTAGATTTTTCAATATTATTGATCATATTATTCTTTTAAATAAATGTTCGACTAAATTTATTTTGCCATTTTCTGCTATTGAACTTATTTTAAGTTTTATCTCTGATAGAATGCAAAACCAACGATGCTTAGTTGCTCTCTACATTTTTTGTAGTATACCTCAAGGTTCAACCGTAGGTACATTGCTATTTTATTTATATATACAAACGACTTATCTTCTAAAATGCGGCACTCGAAAATTCATCTGTATATGCCGATGATTGTCAGTTGTGTATTAGGGTGCTTGCTATCCGAATCCACTCCTGCATTGACAATTTGTCGAAAGATAATTTACTAATAGTTAAGTTCTTAAAGACTTCTTATATCGTGCTCTCTCGAAGTTAGATTTCTAACTATTCTAACTTTCCTGCACTTTGCCTTGGTAATTGGCCTCGATAAACGTCTCATTTTGTCCAGTGTGCTGGCCTAGTAAAATTCAAAGATTAAAAAAGGATTGAATTTATTTAACAAACTAAATTTGTTGCAAACTGATAGAACATCTTCCTTTAATGTACCACAATCCTTGTCTCTTTTCAGTAGTCGTCAATTCTTTGTGGACCTTAGAAGATCTGATAGATTGTTTGAATATTTTCGATCCCCGCAATAAGTCTAAATAGATAATTTTTTATATAATTATATGCATTAAATGGCTTTTAGAATTCCATTTTATTTGAATTATTTACTTTTACATTTAATTTTGTTCACTTTGCTCTTATTTACTAATTGTTGTTTTACTTACACTTTATAAGAGGATTATATTCTTACTTGTGTAGCATTTTATAAGAAGTTGAATTTGAAGTTGGATTAAAAAAAACTCCCATCAAAGATATTTTTTCTATTTATTCAATTTGTAAACTTAGTTCAACTTATTAAATTTATATACCTGTAAATAAATAGCAGTAACATCTATTTTTAAATTGAATTCTTATTTTCCTGTTGGAAAAATACTCGACAATGCGCACATAAATACCAATTTCCATAAGTTCAGCACGTTCTCCTAGCTCTGGGGTCCTCTTAACATTCAATTAATGCTATTTTCATC
>QYTT01083020.1:13038-30468 GCA_006980735.1 Dasypogon diadema
CATTGCTATTTTATTTATATATACAAACGACTTATCTTCTAAAATGCGGCACTCGAAAATTCATCTGTATAGGCCGATGATTGTCAGTTGTGTATTAGGGTGCTTGCTATCCGAATCCACTCCTGCATTGACAATTTGTCGAAAGATAACTTACTAATAGTTAAGTCCTTAAAGACTTGTTATATCGTACTCTATGGAAGTTAGATTTCTAACTATTCTAACATTCCTGCACTTTGCCTTGGTAATTGGCCTCGGAAATGCTAAAAATTTGGCTGTTAACTTTAGTAATAGGATGACTTGTTCCAATCATATCAATTCGATACGGGTAAAGGTTTCCTCTACATTGAGGAGAGTTTGGTTAATCACGTCTCCGTTTTTGATTAATACTCGTTTGGAATTAATGAAGGCTCTGGCTTGTTTATGGCCTGAGATGGAGGGATCATGTGTCACCATATCTGTCTTCAATTTTTTGATTACTTACTTAGAACTTTTATTAACAAAAGATTTTTTTTTACTATATCCACATACTGATTTACTGTGAAAGAGTTGAGTATCTTCCCACGTCAATATGTCTCTCGTTATTTTATCCCAAAGTTCTGGTTCTCTTGAGGTTCCTATACTGTTGATATATTTAGCAATAAGTTATCATCTTTTCGAGGTCCTCGTCTCTGCTTGGCCACAATACTAGACGGCATTATTGCGCTTTCATCTTTTCAATCCCCAAAATGCGTCTTATAAAGATATTGTAATATAAATTCCATATTTATTATCCCTGGATTAACTAAAATTCGAATATTAAAATATCGGTAAATAATTCGATATCTGCAAAACCCCTAAACATTTTCAGGCACTCGTTTCTTTTTTGGGGGCCATTCTTGATTTATAATCCTTTTGAGACCTCTTAAAGTCTCATTTTGTCCAGTGTGCTGGCCTAGTAAAATTCAAAGATTAAAAAAGGATTGAATTTATTTAACAAACTAAATTTGTTGCAAACTGATAGAACATCTTCCTTTAATGTACCACAATCCTTGTCTCTTTGCAGTAGTCGTCAATTCTTTGTGGACCTTAGAAGATCTGATAGATTTCGATCCCCGCAATAAGTCTAAATAGATAATTTTTCATATAATTATATGCATTAAATGGCTTTTAGAATTCCATTTTATTTGAATTATTTACTTTTAGATTTAATTTTGTTCACTTTGCTCTTATTTACTAATTGTTGTTTTACTTACACTTTATAAGAGGATTATATTCTTACTTGTGTAGCATTTTATAAGAAGTTGAATTTGAAGTTGGATTTAAAAAAAACTCTCATCAAAGATATTTTTTCTATTTATTCAATTTTTAAACTTAATTCAACTTGTTAAATTTATATACCTGTAAATAAATAGCAGTAACATCTATTTTTAAATTGAATTCTTATTTTCCTGTTGGAAAAATACTCGACAATGCGCACATAAATACCAATTTCCATAAGTTCAGCACGTTCTCCTAGCTCTGGAGTCCTCTTAACATTCAATTAATGCTATTTTCATCGAACAAATACGATTCCTTCAATAAGTGCCCACTACAACGTGTCTGGTGCTAGCAATTATATGCAGCACATCTCCAGAGATTAAAAGTCTGAAACCTTAAAGTGCTGATTATGGTCGTTTTAGTCGATATAAAAGTGTCACTTAAGACATGGAAATCCTTTACTTATGCTGGAAGTAATCTCATGCTTCTGCATAATAGCTCCTTTTATATGCGGAGTTTGCATTCAAAATTCACCAGATCCACTAGTGACACCAAGTTCAGATCTAATTGTGTCGAGGAAAAGTTTCCCTTTAGCGCGTTCTTCTTCCGCTGCAGCTATAAGCGCACCTCAAATCTATCGTTCTAATGCTGGAATACATTTATTCCCTTTACATGTGCACAGAAATATGCAAATGGATTGCGATTCGTGATGACGCTACTCGGTGGGACCATTTCCGTCATGGGCAGTAAAACCATTGGATATCCTTCAGCTGGCGCTCTGGGATGTGTAATGGTCGCCTTCGTTGCAGGTATCGGATGGAGCCGGCAAAGTGGAAACGAGAACGTAAGTACCTACCGAAATTTTTTTTAATCTGAAGACCTGATGAGAAGTAATATCAAGGATATAATTTTTGTACTACGTTACGTGGAGTATTCTAATCCGATTCTGTCCTCAGATAAACGTAAGCGATAGGCTTGACTTGCTGTGGAAATTCCTGAAGCCTATTTCTTTTTCTCTAATTGGAAAGGAAGTGAACTTTGCAGTGTTGGATGCGACAGTTGTTATCTATGGTGTCGTTGTCATACTTCTTGGTGCTTTGGTAATTAATTCGCGTCTTCCTCCGAAGTCTTACAATAAAACTTTTTATTCGTTTTGCACAGCTTCGCCTATCAACTTCGTACTTATCGACATATGGCGGTGGGCTAACGTGGAGGGAGCGAGTTTATGTCACAATTTCTGGCTTCCCCAAAGCAACTGTACAAGTAAGTATTCCGGGCCAGTGCCCAACTCGTCTTAATGGCAATCACTCTTGAAACGATGCTAGTTGTACCACTGTTTCCTCTCTAGTTGTGTTTCGAGTGTAATTTAGAAACAGGAATTAGCGAAATTTCACCAACCACAATTTATTGTTATAGGCAGCACTTGGTCCAATTGCCTTGGATTTGGCTAGATCATTAAATTCCGTTGAGAATCTTGAGCTCGCTAATAACGTACTGGTTGTTTCCGTTTTGGCCATTATATTCACAGCACCACTCGGCGCGCTGTTAATGATCCGATTAGCTCCAGTTTTACTCAAGAAGGCCTCAGAGGAAAATGAAATGACAACAACAGCGACGCCAACAACATTAAACGGGCAGACGGAGGACAGAAATTTCAGTGCAATTTAAGTGGTAATTACTTGCACCACTCTTAGGGGATAATTTTTAGCCAAAATCGACTTAATGGATATAGTACTTAATTTATGTGTACGCCTGCAGTTGCATTTATTTGAATAAATTAAAAAAGCGGTTTTCGTTCCTGAAAGTTTTCCACGAGCACTGTTTACATCTATTAGCATCCATCACCAATGTTCTTACGCATTGGAGAACTTTTGTAGGCCACCCAAAAAATCTTTTATGCAGTGCAAGAGTTAATGTGACAAATATTGTAATAAATATCTAGATATCGATCAATTTTCTTGTTTTCAATATACAATAGAAACTGCATCAGCGGGAAATTTGCTCAGACCTTCCCCAGGAAGGTGCTTGGAAACTAGTAAACTTAATGGCAAAAAAGCCAAATAAGTGCAAAAAGTATGGACTGCTTCCAAGTTGATCTCGGAGAAGCTTGGAGGAAGGTGAACATTAATTCAGTTATGGAAAAAGCATGGATTCCTTCCAAGTTGATATCAGGTAAGCTTGCTGGAAGGTGTACATTAATCATGATTAACTGCAGTTAGTTCTAGCTTTTGTTATGCTTTGGGTGTTTTCTGAACTGTTTTCATATCTCCCAAGTTCCTCGTGAAGTGAAGGGGCCTTTTAATAAAGTGGTAACTTAAGTGACACATACAAAATTTCAGCCTCTTAGCTCAATCTGTTCTTGAGTTATCGTGAAGAACGGACGGACGGACAGACGTGCTTACATCGATTTGTTTTGACAGCCTGAGCATACGTTTATAATTATTTTTGCGCTAGCATTTTAATGGTTCTATGCGTTACAAATGTTGATTCAGAATTAATATACCCTATCATATAAGGTATAAGTACAAAACTGCGATAAAGCAAAAAGCTTAACATCCTCAACATATGTTCTGCATCTGTGCGTACTTTGTACAATAAAATATTGGATACAAAGGCCATTCTATATAAAATTGAAGTTGAGTAAAAGCAAATAAATATTATGACTATGAGCTATGGGGGCCCAAAACAGGAAGGCACTGAATATAGATGAAAAGGCTGCAATGCTGTGGAAACAGGAAACAAATGCAAATCGGATAGCTGGAACTAAAAGAAAATGCAAAATGGAAAGAATTTGAATAATATTTCTAGAAAAAAACCGGTGTAGTCTGGAAGGAAAGATCAAGGAATATAAGTCTTTTTAAATTAAATTTTCAGTTCATACAGAGGTCACAAGATCAGCAGCGCGTTATCCTATGGGCAAAAAGGGAAATTATCTGCAGCCTCCATTAACAGCGCTCCCCATAGCTGAGGTCCTAGACAACAGGCGTGACGCAGGGGTGTGGCAACATATGAAATATAAATACTTTGGTACATATCTTTGTATTTCCTACGGGAGCTTAGAGCTTCATTCCAACCTCTATTCTGTTACCAGAGCTGAAGGACTTCCAGCGGCCTCCAGTGGTGAAATAAGTGCGGTAATAAATGATATCTGCTACTCACAGTAACCAGAGAAAATATATAATTGAAATTTAATGTATTTATTTCAAAGTAGACATCATGAAAATGTTGACGCACTTTTCATTTATTTGATCCTGTTTTTAATTCTGTTAGTCCTCATTTTAATTTGAGTAGAGTAATGAGTAGAGATGTAAAGGAACAAAAAACCAATCCGTTTATTATTGTTTGTAATATTTTTTTCATTTAAAACAGCTTTTTTCAATAAAGTACAGTTTTTTTCGTGTTTTAAACAGGTTCGCTGCCAAAGACGCACATATACGAGAAGTTTTTAAGGTCTGTCTTGCAAAATGGATTTTTCCATTTAATTCTCTCACAAAAGGTTTTCTACTAAAGATGGCAGCGAACCTGCTAAGAATACAACAACAATACACTTTCGTGGATTTTTAACAAACATGCGGCAGCATAGACAGGAAAGTATTGTGGGCTGTCTGGGCCACTATGAGAATAGAATCATTGTTAACAATCCACAACAATTATTTGTATAGAAAATTAAGTCTCGAATATGTTGGTTATATTTTCGAATATAGCCCCGAAATAAGTTATTATTATTGAAATCACATAGTAAATTTTTACCCCCCATAGTTATCGCTTTGTTCGTTTACCATGCAGTTTATTATATATATCAAATATACCACTAAAATATTTTGTTTTCTCAGTATTTTTCGTGCCAATTAATTGCTACAAAATCACTTTTTCCAAGCCATTATTTTCCCCGTTAATTTTAAAGAACATTTTAACTTTTCGCATGAAAGAAAGTGAGGGCGATTAACTTTAGATGGTTTTCAGAGATGTATGAATGCACTCTGTAGATGTAGAAGACATTATGTACCTTTAGTAATGTCTGCTTGTTGAAAGGTCCAGATATATTTTTCTCATAATGCCGTTAATTAAACTGAAGGAGGGATGGAAATATTTGACAAAATGTGGTGGTCAGAGAACAAATAATGGCATCCCTTCGTATCCCTTTCTCATGTTTATTACCCAAAAAGAAAATGAACAGGGTAATAAGATGCCTTGAAGGGTTCTTTTTGGTCTCAGGCTTCTCCTTCTAAGGAACAAAGTAGCAAAAGCTATGCTGTAGAAAGTGGGAGAGAATCTACACTATTTAAAGCATCCACCGAAACCCGGCGAACGCATTAAATTCAGCTTTCATTGCATTGCGAAATAAAAGAGGAAGAACAACCACCCGAAAGGATGAAAAAAAAGCATCCTGAACGAAATGAAATGGTCTTCCTCCAAACACAAATCGACGGAAATTTATGTTTCTCTTGGGATCATCCAAAGGTTCGGGTTAATGATGTTATGGAAAAGATTTCATGATTTTTTCTCTTTACGAGTTAAGTTGCCACAGACCATCAAATTTACTTTCAACCAGAGAATAAAAGTGCTAGGTAAAGTGCCATGGAGGTATCTTAACGTAAATAGTTTTGATGAGGGACGCAAATCACAGAGCATTTTGCGAAATGAAACATTAAGGGGAAATTAGGTTAAGGATAAAACCGCGAAGTGTTTGGACAATGAAATTTTTGTCAGTCAGCTAATGGCTGGCATTAATTTAACTTTCTTAACTGTTAAAAGGAAAGCCGTCCGAGCACTTTTACATTTGATTCGTCCTGAAAAGAGTTTGTCTTTTCTCTAAAAATGACTAAGTGAATTTTAATGATATGAATTATAATGAATACAAAATAATAAATATTCGCACAAAGAAGGAAATACTTTTAAAGACTTTCCAGAAGAGTGCAACGCCCGGACCAACAATTCACTTTATCGATCCCGATAACTCCTTGTGCAGACTTTCCTGGCATGGTAAAGAAGCAAATTTGAAGTGGAATTCAGGATATATATATATAGATAATAGATAAGAACGGAGTACAGAACTTTTCTAGGTAAAGAGTCTTGAAACTATCGACTTCGTGATATCTTATATTAATGAATAAATCTAATTTCCGTTCAAAAATGAAAAAGTTTGTTAATTAAATGTTCAAATTTAAAAAACGAATCATATTTCCTTCAACCATGAACAAAAGCAGCCGAAGGGAATATGAGAAAATATTTTTAATTGTGCCAGGAAGTATTGGAAATGACCCGACGAAAGAAAATCCAACTTTCTATAATATGGAATAAGAAATATTCAAGTCAAGAAGCTGCAAGGGTTTTACGAATTATTAGATAGAGGATCTATAAGTTGCTCTAGTGGAATTAAAAAAATAGGGTAATGTGTTACGTAGATAAAACTATCTAATAAATTGTTAACCAAAAGCAAACGTTAACTTCAAAAATTTAGAAGTGTCATGAAAATTGCTCTCAATAAAATGGGCAAATCTCCATCGCGAAAGGGTGCCGTCGTCAGCAAAGCTATAAATTGGATTGAAACTGAGACATAAGAGATCATTAGTGAAAAGTAGGAAAAGAATTGGGGGCAATACAGAACCCTATGGTACACCGACGCTCATATTATGGATATGGATCAAGTACGACACTGTCCAAATAACGCACCTCTCTAACCCTTCTGAGGCCAAACGAGCAATATGTGTTCTTACCACTAGAAGGAAACCAGCTTCCTATCAGGAAGAATTCACTATTCCTATCAGTGCAGTAGCTTCATACAAAAATAAAGCCTCCACCTCCAAAGATGGACTTATTTCCGCACCTATGGAGATAGACTCCTCTAAGGAGTTAAGCGTAAAGGATGGCGCTACCTCTCCTGAAAAAAGCGGCTTCTAGTACCTGAAGGCGATCCTGCAAGGAAGCTCTAGGCAGCACCAAGATGGCCATAATTCCAGACATGCTTCCCAAAGGAGTGGCCGTTGTAGATGCAGTGAACAAAAATATCTTGCAGAAAAGCGATGATAGATTTGTTCGCAAATTCGTTGGCTTTTTGGTCTACACTTGCGAAAACAAAGCCACCTCGGAATATCAAAAAATTGTCGCGAAGAACTTTAGACCATGCAAGGCAGCTAGTCTAAATGCAGAGAAGGACAAAGTATTTCTTACAGCAAGGTCCTAACTGGATACTTCCGAAATGGCCAAGACGTTCCAACCGAGATAATTATAGATTATATAGATGCTCAGAATCAGGATTAAAAAATATTTTAGAATAAATGAGAGTACAGCCTCTCTTTTCGTTTTTTTAATTGACCACCCTTTAGTCAAAAAGATAAAGGAATCTAACCTTATGGTCAACTTCCTTTTTGGAAAGATCCAGAAGTGGAAATTGCTCAGGTTGGTCTCGGAAAAGTTTCAATCGGATCATCAACCTCATCAGCTCCGGAAGCGCTTTCAGCACTTTGAGACAATCTGGTGAAGAGGGCACAATAATCGGGGCTAAAGCAACACACCTTTCTTTTATCAGCGGTGGCTGTAAATCAGACGTGACAATTACAAAGCCATTTGATAATTCCGATACTGGCAACCAGGTGAGGCCTCTCGGGCTGAAACCCGAAAAGGAGCCGTGAGAAGAATGAAAGAACAGCTCATCAGAAGGCAAGGGATGATTATATTAAAATTACTCATCAAATTTGTGGTTTAGTTTTATAATTGTTAACTACAAATCATTTTATTACACATGCCAAATGGGAAAGAAAAAAGGTCCACACTTTTCTCAAATTTAATTTTCATCTCAATAGGAGCTGATTTTATTACACTCCCAGAATTTCAAAGAAGATTTTGTGTTTAAATAGAAAAAGAGCAAATTGGAATGAATACTTGCGTCCAAGAAAAGTCAATGAAAAAACGAATCTCTTGGAGTTTGTCCAAGAGCCATTATTCATAGAAGTTCGATGGCAATATTAGAGACAATTTATTCATTGAAAATAATCTTGTTTTGCCAAGAATTTCAAATAATTGAATATAAACTAGCTATTTAGTTTGGTCATGGGTTTCTTTAAGACCTGCAAACTTATTTCTGTGACGAATATTTAAATAAATTTGAAAATAAAATTAAATCTATTAGGAAAAAGGAAGAACATTCATTCAACATTTGTGGTTATTTTAGTTTACATTATTATCATCAAAATAAAACTTTCTTAGCACAAAATATGTTTCTGAACTGAATTTTTAGTCAGTTTATTATGGCACAATAAGTTTTCAGATAAACACGCGAGTGAGTAAGGATACACAAAAGTTAATTCAATGCAGGAATATTTGCAAAATGAGTTTATATATATGGGTTTACATACACAAAATTCTTCCTTTGCTTGCTTAAGTTATTTGTTCAAGTTTTAGAGATTTAAATGTTCAAACTTTAGAGCAAGTAATGTTAAAATTTTTCTTTTTGGAAGTAGAAAGTATTGGATTGTTCAAGTTTTCGCGAGTCCACTGTATATACATCCACTACTAATATGGTATTCATTTTTTTAACTCAGTATAATTGAAAGAATAATCAAAACAAAACAAAGGAATAAATAAAATGAAGAAGAAGAATCTTGCACCTTTTACACGAAGCATTTCTCTGGTGCTGCTAAATTACACTCAGTGCGCACTACACCGCAGATTTGGATAAACAATCGAATGACTTGGTGTAGTACTCTTTCATGCACGACGCTTAAAAACGAATGGAAGTAATATCTGTTTTTTTCCACATTCCTTTGTTTCATTCCAAGCAAAAAAAAAACATAATTAAAACGATTCGCCCCAATAAAAATTTATTTTTTTTTCGTCAACTTTTAGTGTGATTAGGAGACGAACAAAATAATTTTCTAGTGAATTCAACCTACGGAGCATAAAAGTAACTACAAAAACCGATTTTACTTTAACAAAACTCGAAACACTTTGTGGTTCGGTGAGACAAATGAAAACGACTCGGTGAGTTCAAAAATAAATTGTCTCAAAAAGAGTTAACTATTCAAGGTATTTTTCATATTAATTCACACCTAAATTTCCTCTAAATATCAAAGCCATTATGTGAAATCAAATGAAAGTTTTCTTATGAAAATTCGACCAGAAATTCGCTTCACATTCCAATGAATTTATTGACAGAAACTGCGCATACTTTTGTACAATTTTTATGTTTTCGATTGTACTTTTGCAATTCATTTAATTATCATTATTTCGTTGGACTTTTTAGCTTAATAAGAATCGGTTACACTAAACTTTAGTGACTAAAGGATCGAAATAATAGAAGATACGAAATTTTTCATTGCTTTCAAACGTTTTTAATATTTTTCATAGGTTTTCGTTTTTTTTGCGGTTCGAAATTGTTATGGATCGGAGAAAAACGTTTCGAAGAGTATTAATTAATTAATTCTCAATTCTCAATTAATTAAATCACAAGCTATTAGCTATTTCTGTAAGTAATATTGCCCTTTATTCTTCCATATTTGCACCATATTTTCAATTTCATTCTGGCAAACTGTGGATATTCTGTGTAATGGAAAGCTGCCAAGATTAAAAGGTCATAGGCTAATGAACCTGCGGATTTTAGACAGACGTTTTCATCGAAAGTTACGAAGAAATTAATATAACAATAAATTCTTGAGTTTGTTGAAGAGAACAAGTCACTGAGACCGATGCAGTCCGGCTTTCGTAAAGGATCCAGCAATCTAGCAAATTTGCTAAATGTCGCAGATGATATAAGATTCGATATGGATATTGATTGAGCAGCAGTGCTCGTTCTTTTAGATTTTTCGAAAGCATTCGATTCTATTGACCACCGGATCCTCCTATCCAAATTGCAAATGTGGTTTGATTTTTCACCTGCAGCGATTAATCTTATTAAAAATTCTATCACTTGCCGTTCTTAGTGTGTGTATTGATGCAACCAGTTTTTAGAGAGTATTAAATTGAGTTGTGGCGTGCCTTAGGGATCTATACTAGTCCCTCTGTTGTTTATAATGTATATAGACAATATATGTAGATATAACAAATATTAAATGTAGTATCGCCAATTTTACTAAAGACGTACAGTTGTATCTGTCTACACCTCAAGGACAAACACCTAATTTAATCCGTGATATTAATGCTGATAGTGGGAAAATGACTCAATCCTAATAAGTGGCTCTGACTCAATCCTAATAAGACACAAGCCATTGTTATCTATAAAAATAATGTGGATAGTAGTTTTTTGCCGAAATTAGCGCTTGATGGAACTCACTAAAACTATGACAAATTTGGGTGTTATATCCAATAAAACATTGACATATAAATATGAGCCATTTTAATTTATTCACGTTAATTACTTCGAAGATATGGCATATGGGTGATAGCGAAAATTAACCCTCACAAAAGTTGTAGAGTTCGATGGCGGCCAACTAAAGCAGATGACCTTCAACTTGACTTTCAAGTCAATTTTCGAGGTCAATGTGGAATTTTCAAATGGAGATTCCTATTTTGACCCCGGAATTTGAGAGACCGATATTTTGTTGATTCTCGGTGAATATAGAGGTAATTATCGACAACACGTGCTGCAATTCGATACATCTATTTGAGAGCTCGACAAGGACAACTGATATGTATGAGACAACATCATATTTATGGTGAATTTGACGCTCAACAGCCACAATTGTCACTATTAGTCAGACGTTAATTCTCACTGGTACGGACACATAGGCAACCAATATTGTTGGAGCCTCAATGTGTGGCGTGGTATAATAAATGAAAATAACCATTTATTGGTAAATTTTTCTTCAATGGTAATATAAATGGACCAAAGCTTTTAGTTTTTCTGAGGAATGAGCTCCCAGTGTTGCTGGAAGATGTAGATTTACAAACAAGACCGAGAATGTAAATTGAGTTGGATGGAGCTGCACCACACTTCGCCCGGTGGATTGGACGTGATGGAGCTGTTATATGGCCACCAAAATCTTCAGGTTTGAAATCGCCGGATTATTATTTATGGAAAAACGTTTTCTATGAGCAGTCAACAACCACTAAAAAAGATATGACGGATAGAATCCGAACTGCCTGAGCAAATGTCCCAAGGACAACAATCTTAAGAACTGTTCAGCATTTTCAGCAAAGAATTGGTTTATGTATCCAACAAAATGGAGATGTGTGATGTGAAGGGCAAGGGGACTCACTCTAATTAAGCGAAAAGTCCAAGGTAAGGGGATCCACTCTATATTAAACCACCTAAAGGGCACATACCCCCACTACATCCACGTCGTTGTTCCTGGGTAGCGATAAAGGTAAGACAATGACTTTTCGCCTGTAATGACCTCTGAAGATAATTTTAACCCATAAGTAAAAACCATATCTGTTTCAGAATCTGGGTTAAAAATAGGGATCTCCTCCATTTGAAAGCAGAAGCTAGTGTTTTTTGTAAATTAATTAATCTCATGAACAAATTTCTAACCTCTCAATAACTAGATGCATTATTCGCATTTCCACAATTGTGTTTTGGATACGTAGATAGTTACATGTGATGCATAGAAGACATCGCGGTCATTGTTCCGTGATGGATTTTACAGTAAGATATTTTTTCAAACTATAACAATGAGGATACCCAGACCACCATTTTACCATTTCGACTTCTCTTCCAAAAAACGCTTTTGTTACTACTAATTGTAAGAAAGATAATTAATTTCGAACCACCCCCTAATTTTCAATAATTCCTCCATGCCGCAAATGAGAATCACTCAAAGAAGTTGGCTTCAATGCAGACTGGCGATAATGAACAACACTCAAACTTTGCCTTCCTTGCCGTTTTTGTGTTTATCACCTGAATAGCAGTCAACGAATTAATGGTACTAGCAAGAGCAACAGAAATGGTAATCTAACAAACAAAGACCTGTCCGATGAACAGGTACTCTAGCCGAAGCTATACAACTACATACGTACAATAATTGCTGTACTATTTGTCCTTTGACACTCGTTACAAGATCCGGCAAAGGGGCTTTTAATTTCGAACCCTCTCACTGCTGGGTCGGGTACTGCGAACGAGGGCTGATGGAAAGAGTGTAAATGGCGTGTAAATTGAAGGCGAAAGTGATATTAATAATTAAAGGGGTAGTCGGTGATGAGACCTCGATAATAAATGGATATGTTACATATTCTCATGGTTTGAACAAATAGGACTGTCAAAGGGTCGGTAAAGGCAATATCAAGGTGTTTTGGTATTTTACTGGAATTTGCATTCAGACAGCTCTGAAAGGAATTGTTGTGTGTAACCTTCCCATTTTACGGAGGATTAAGGAAATTTAAACTGAGAAAAATTTGAAATATTCTACGTTGATTTCGTCTAGTCAATTCAATCAGTAATGAAGGTATTGGGTATCATTCACATTTACCATATCTATAACATAATAAACATTGGCTTGAAAAGCGCAAAAACGGGAAAAATATACGCAATATATTCAATGCTGATATTAAGATTGATAATTTGTTACAAAATATTTTCAGATCAGAATCCACACAATGTATGGAGTGAAAATCCAAGAGGAGGGTCTCTACACGAATTTGGGTTTGGGCGAAAAAGAGAGAATTGAAAAGAATTGTTCGGATACGGAAAATGAAGCCGTAGATTGATCTGCTCAAACCCGGAGACTATCTAAGAAGTCAATAGACTACAGAATTTGGTCAATACCCGGTCCCTAAGGTTAGATATTTTTGTACTGAATTGCCTAAGCACAGGAGACAATTCTATGAAACACAAAGTACGGCTTTTAGACGGAACGATATTTGGGAAGAACCTGGGAATCATATGATAACTTAGCAAATGTTGCAAATTAATTCATAATTTTTAGCAAGACAATTTACTGTGCAATTTCCTACTGATTTCGCAGGTTAAATTCTCATCAGCAGAATTATCTCAGTCATTGGTGGCATTCAAATAAATCACCACACCTTTTTCAAAAATAGATCACGTGCCCAAAAGAGCAATAAATCTACAGGGCTGAAGAGGATAATTTCTAGCTTCGCACACTTCAAATCTCCGCACATGAATGAGGTATTCCCTGTCATACCGGAGTGGGTCAAAAAGACCAATCCGAGGTGCACCGAGGCCACGGTGTCATAATTATCATCTGCTTTATGACAGAGTATACACCGGTAAGGGGGGGAGGAAATCAAGGCGGCTTTTCTACCCAAACCAAGGAAAAGGAATTGCATCGAGACGAAATTCTGGCGGTCTGGCGGTCTGGCATCGTTTTTTTAACATGTGGATTGTCACAATTAGCATAAAAGCTTTTGTAAGGGAATCACTTATTAGAATGCCTCTGTCGTTTTAAGTGTGAAATAAACGTTGCTTCTCATGGCAGCCAACGTGTTAAAGATAATGTAGAGAGTGCTGGTGGACTACTTAGAGTGCACTACGCTGAAGAGATCTCCCCTGGACATAAACCAGCATGCGTGTTGGGCTGGGAAATCAACGGAATCTGCGCATCACTAGCTGGTGAGATTGGCAAAGCAGAAACTGAATACAGGATGAGTTATTTTGGCCGCGTTGATGGATATCGAAAATTCTTTGCTCAAACCTGAAAATTGCCTTGCTTAGACGTGAGGGTAGCCCGGTGGTGGTAAGATGGTTGGACAACATGTTAAGGAGCAGGGCAATCAGGATTCTGACTGATCACGTGGATGGGGAAGGGTCACGAGAGGGAGTCGCACGGAAAAATGTTTTCTCCCTCTCTGTGGAATGTCACAGTTGGCTCCTTCCCCTCCACACGCCTTAGCAAAACAGGGATCGGTTGTGTATACCCTGCCATTGAAGGAAGCATGTCGAAAGACAAAATCGACAAATGAGTCAGGAAAATACTAAACCCTGTGGGAAAATATAACAACTTGCCAATGGGCTAAGAAAAGAATTAAATTGTTGTGTGGTCGTCGTTGGCGCACGGGCGATTTTGAAGAAGGTCGTCCAAAATCGGTTGTTGTGCCAGAAAACATCGATGTTGTCCACGAATTGATAATGAAGAAGTGAAGAATAAACTACGTGGTCAACAATTTTCGACCCCAGAAGAAGCGATTGATGCGTTCAAAATGCCAGCGATACCTCAATTGGAATTGAAAAAGTGCAATGAAAATATGTTCAAACGAATGTAAAAGGGTGTCGATAATCGCGGAGAATATTTTGAAAAAGAATAAAACCATTTTGAAGGATAAATATTTGTTTTTCTTTTTTATTTTATTATCCTGGATACATAAATAACAACCTTCGTATATTGCTCGAAAGGATTACATTAAAAAAAATCATAAAAATCGCACTGTATTGTATTAAAAACGAAGTCTCTTTACTTTTACCTGAGATTATTTAGGATAAAATTTAAGTTAAATTATCACGAATTTTAACGAAAAGAAATCTACACAGCACAAGCAATTTTTTTTTCTAAATTCTAAGTAAAATTGCCTGTGAGAACGTAGAATAAAACTGAGTAACTCAAAGTTTCAAGTAAATCTATCTTCTGGCTGACTGTGGTTACGAAAATTTTATGGGGCAATGAAAAAACAACAACAAATGAATAAATTAGCAGATACAAATTTAAAGACTTGTGAGGGCGCTGTCAATCATATTCAAACTTACTTTAGTCAGGCGCCTAATAATGACATACGTATAATATATATTTTCATTCAATAATCTTTCTGAAGTATCCATTATAGTATAATTACGGAGATAGCATGTCTTTCGAACTATATATGTGCATAAATTTAACAAAGCTCAATTAGCAAACTATGCTAAATATGTACACACAAGCTGTTCACATCTATTTGATAGAACATCAGAGACTTGGTCAGTTCTATTTATTTAGGAAATGATTTTATCAAGTACATGAACCGCAGTTGAAGTTTTGCAGTTCTTTATTTACACTAGAGTTTGTACAGGAAATATACACTAAATCGCACTGACGTGGAGAAGAGGAAAGCAGGGGAAAAGGGCAGGAGAAATAAGAAAGTGGAAAGGAACGATCGTATGGTGTATTTAATCAGGAACTGGTAGACAAACTTAATTTATTTATTTAAAATTTAAAAACAATTAGTAACAAATTATAGGAGGCAAAGTTTTAAAATATTAATCCAGGTAGTTTAAAAAAACAAAGAAGTTAATTGAAGGAGGACAACCTTTGAGATTTTTTTTCAATGATAATAAAAGATAATGCTTCAAGATACTTACAGATACTTTCTTATTTGAGATTTTATCCAATGAAGCCCAATTCTGAGAATGCGCAGATTCCACCCATGGGCAGTGCTATCCATACATTTCTTCAATAATAAGAACGTTATTGGAGTAAAAATTAATTGTGATTTCAAGACTGTTCCTTTTTCTGCTCAGTTCTGGGCACATTTATAACTAAGTATGGATCAGTTACCTTTTGCAACATAATTTCGCTTTGGGAATCACTTTTTCACTGGGGGGGCAAATTCATCATGTCAACACTGTTTTCACTTTGCAATCATAAAACAAAAACGGGAATTGTAACGATTTTTGTTAGACGGATGAGATAGCGCACACGGCGTTTTCACTAACGAGACAACGAGCCAAAAACAGAAGAGAAATCAATACTGTGAGTAGTTTTCTATTTCTTCTATTGTTTCTTAGTCAAAAGGCCCCATCCATAACTTTTCTACTCCGCAGAAGCATCAATTAGGATAGCCTAGATTCGAAATAAACCCGATTTCGAAAACCTTTATACCTTAAACAAATCAATCGGAAAGAAAACTCCTGCAGCACAAAGCGAATGTGTATTGTGGAAGAAATTCATAAAATGCCAAAAATATAGAAAATTCTACATGTATATACTTGTAAAAAGTTACCTAAATTGGCAAAAAAAACAACGATATTTCCGGGGCTTGAAAAATTTTGCTTTAACTGGAAAGAAAAATCTCGATCGAGGAGTTAAAGGAAGAGGGAAAGAAGAGCTGTGGATGTCGCCAGTATGTCCTCCTTTTTTCTAAAAGCTAAGTATTGATATCTTTCTATTTTTGAAACTTGTCTTTGATGAATCCTCTTTTGTGTCTACTTTTTTCTCTGATATTTTTTGAGTGAATTTCAGTGCGCGTTTCCCCCACGTCACTGTCCGACTCCGATATTGTTTTCAATTCTCGAGTGAACCACAATAACTCAGACTTTTAGTTCTCGAAGGCCTATTCGAAATAACTATCACAGTCGTTCCCCTTCTACCATTTACTATCGTCATCCATGGGTGAACTTTTCCTCCGAGTAGCAGAGGGGTCCAGTGCTTGATTCCTCTAAGACTTCTATTATCCTTCGTTTGTATAAAAAATGACAGGTAACTGATCCTAACAGTGGTAGGATACTGTGACTATCTACGCATATATATATTGAAAAGGATTGTCAAGCTGGTCTCCGCAGGAATTATTCGATCGTGGACTGCATCTTTAATTTATGAAACTTAGTTCACTTGTAGTGGGAAACGGGTATTAAGGATGTTTCATTCATTTCATTTTTTGTTGCTTTTGGGCACTCCTAATTTTATAACTCTAGTCAAATTCCTATACCTTCAGCAGCACGTTGAAACTAAAGATTATGGATGCTGCCGCTTTTATTTCAGAATGGTAGATGAATGCAAAGCCAATTCCCACCAACTCCGCTGATTTAGTGTGTTTATATATTCCAAATTTGCAAAATTCTTATAATACCTTTGAGAGGTTTCAATTTCCTTGATTCAATTGATAAACTTAATTAAAGGAGGTTACTATTGTTCAAGAATTACAGCTTGACTTTAGAAAAAATTCATTTAATATAAATTTAATATTTAATTCCATTCTTGCCTTAAAGCGCATGGAACACAAAATTTAATTTTAAAGGTATGAGACAATGAAAAATCTCCATTCATTGGCTTGGAACCTCTTCCTTTTAATTTACTTTAAAAATATAATATTAAGGAGAGCATGTCTATCCAGATGCGATGAACTTGTGCAAAACTCTGAAACTTTTCAAACTTCCGCTCCAGCAAAGTTTCACTAATAAGAGCAAAACAACATTGTTAATTTTATTATTACCTCAGCCTTCATTTTCTTTCATGCACTAGAAAGAAGTTCTATAAAATAAGTACGAGTACTTGACACCTAGGATAAATTGGCACTAGATTCATTGCACAATTACACAGCAGATCGGAAGAGCGT
>QYTT01083023.1:0-32034 GCA_006980735.1 Dasypogon diadema
TTTTTTTTTGGAGTGAATGAACCTGAGGAGGTAACTATCGATTTGCATTGGCTTTTTTAACAAGTGATTTATTTTTGCTAGACTTGCATGACAAAGAAAATCATATTATAATAAAATTTAGAAAATAGAGCTAAACTAGATGGTGATGTTGCTGTACTGAGAATTGATAAATTAAATGTACTTAAATATAGATATCTTCGTCTGTCTCTATGTACCAGACATTAAAAGACTGAGGGGAACAAAATTACATCACCGCGACAAAAGAATGTTTAATCCGTAGATGATTGTGGTGATACTCCTCCGTTGGTAAACATTTTAGAGTCATCATACTGTTTTCGGATACTATCGTGTGCCAATATTAACCTATGTCTGCTTATTAGTAAGGAGTTGTTTCTAATTTGGCTTTTTATATTTTTAAGCTCGGAGGTGACGCCAGAGCACAGGAAAAACCAATACTCTATGATAATATGGCTTTGGCGGGAAGGAAAGTAGGAAAGGGTGGAAAAGGATTAGGACGTAGAGTGAAGGTGTCGGTGCACATTCTGTTTGAATAGCTCCGGTTTGTAGTCCTGAGAGAAAACAGGGGATAATAGTCTTTTCCACATTCGTACAATTCGGCTCCAAAAGGATTTCACTGTTCTCTTAGGTCTTGTCTCAAGTACGGAAGGGTGAAGACGGCTTCGGATTTCGGAAAATTGGGCCTTATTACACTTTGGACCCTAGTTACCGCAAGTATCTTAGGTAGACTGTAACCAAAAGGGAGTTAGATGCCTACAGGAGCTGTTGTCAGTTCGAAGACTTGGAACGCACTTCATATAAATCCTTGCTCTTTTTAGAATGAGGGCTAGCTATCGTCCTAAATGTAGCACCAAAAACAGTTTTTTCTTTTAATTATTTATTACCATTTTCTTCATCACCTTGAAATTAATTGAAAAAGAAATAAGATTCGGTCTTTCGTATCGTTCCAATAAAGATCTGTAAAATTGTATTTTTTTAATTACCGCCATTTGTCATACAACAAATTGTATCACAAATTTACTTTAAAATTAGTTATTTTGCAAGCCTTTAACCTTATCGCGTCATTTTTCTTTCAAAATAGAAAAACCAACAGCCGATTTCATTAAATGTGTTACAAATGGCGAGAACTTGTAAAACATGAAATTGGCCGCAAGCCATTCGCTTAAATGTTCTTTTGAAATGGGTGGCTAGGCAGGTATTTTCACCTAAACATGAAATTCACCCGTTGAGGAGGGCGAATCCTCACTGACCTACTGCAATTTTTAAGGAGCTTGACCCCGACACCCCTTCAAAAGTGTTCGAAACGTTCTTTGAAGTCCTATTTAGCGGATCAGTTCATTACTCTAATGGACTCTTTGAGATTTCAGTAAAGCAGGTTCCAGTGTACATATGAAATTTATGTTCCATAAAAAGTCGAATCGATTGAAGCACTCGTGAATGTTGGAATTTCATTTTACCAAAGGAATGATATGCCGCACTCGTAGACGGTAGGCTTTTAGTCTTTTACCTTCGCAAAGCTCCATTAGCCGTAATGTAGGTGTTCTTATCTTAACGCGCTTATTAAAACTTGCAGGATTAGTTATTGAGACAGAGTAATGGAATTTCCTTAGGCAAATCGGATTGGTAAATAGTACAACAGGAACTGTTATTACAGACAAGATTCCTCAGGCTTCTATATGGGTAAGCTATAAACGTAATTGAGTTACACGTGGTATTCTAGATTTCAGGTAATCATATTAGGAGTAGAATGGAGGTAATATGGCACTGCGAGGAATTTATAATTTTCTATGATTCCACCCTCAAATAGGGAGAACAGAGCTTTGATTAATTTAAAGACACAATATCCCACATAAGTTGCTGCTCAGAATTAGAAATTGGTAATTGATATTTCCTTGCAGAAAAGATATTCTAGAATAGGATAAATATATGTTTGATTTATTATAGTGCAATTGCAAAAACCAATTGTTATGTTCAAATTTTATTATTTAGTAGCAAATTTGGAATGAAATCCTCTATAAGATTAATTAGTTGTTAACACAATGAGATTTTATCTATAGTGAATCAAAAGATAAATATTTCTAAATCTGTTTTAGTTTGTGTGTGGGTTTTCCAAAACAAATCTTCAAGTGTCGTTATCTCGAAAACCATTAGGATTGCTCCTCCCCCCATTCATGAAAATCTCAATTGCGTATTTTATTTTTAAAAAAGTTCGTTTTGAATAAAGGTGTATGCTTAATTTTGTGAGTAAATGTATAACATATGACTTTTAAATTTAGATTTAAGTTTTTCTTTCTTCTAAAAATCAGACTAAATTTTCAGTTTTTGAATACTTTAGTTATACCTTTTTGGTTTTATTCTTTTAATTAAATTAATCCTCTTCACTTTTATACTTCATTTAAATTTCTTTTTTCAATTTTCTTTATATCTAAAACGATGTTGTAATTCGTAATTTTACCAAGTTCGATTCATACAAATCCAAAATAATTAAAAATTGTTTATAAAGTTTCCTTTTACTACCGGCTATTATTCATTTGGGCCATTTAATAATAATTCGTCACCTGAATTCTATCTTGCTTTATCTGAAAAATGTATTTTGTTGAATTAGTACTTCGTAAAATATATGTAAATGCTCTAAATGGGTTTACACTATCAACTATAACTTTCCAAAATATTTTATGACATCCTCGCTTAGCTGATGGCATTTGCAGCATTACTGATGAATTATTTTCAATTAATTTGAAACTGTTTTAACAGTTATTCATATTATTTTCCAATTCGACGTGTTTTTTCTACATGCAATCATATTTTGAATTTACTCTACCAAACTGAACCTCAGAAAATTTTACAACGCATCATAAATGTAGATTAGAAAGACCTGAAACAGGTACAAAAATTAATTAAACTTTCTCTTGACTATACACGGAGAGAAATTATATTTGTAGAAAAAACATTCAGGAATGTCCAGAATTGAAAATTTCCCATGAAGGATTTTATACAATGTGAGCATTCCATTTTATTCATCGAATAATCCGTTTCGATAAAATTCGCTTCTGGCGAATATTGCAGCATCCATAGATATAAATTTTGCATAGGCTACATATTGAATTAAGATGTGCAACTATAACTGACATACGAACAAATTCTACCGCAATTAGAGGCTGGAACAATTTTACCATTTTACGGTAGCATATTTTTCCAAGTACAAGTATTCAGCAAATGTTTACACACAGTTTAAAAATTCTCTGCAGTTTTTGGTGGAAATAACAAACTGCACTACGTGTTTAATTTTTGGGTTAAACAAAAAGCGCACATGTAAAGAAGGTGGTTGCTTCCCTTCCCTTTTTATATGGTCATCAAGATAATTGAATTTAAAATAATTGCGAACTATGCACGTTTGCACGGCTTCAGTTTTTCTGTGCATTTATTTCATATTCTAGGGTAATTTGTGACTTAAATTGTAACAAGCAGTTCAAGTAATTTTCATACACAATTGTAGATCCAGGCTTTGGTGGCACTGCTGATATTTAACACTTGATGTGATATTAATTAAAACGTGAACTCCATCCCATCACCTAAATCTAGACTCTGATTTATTTTATCTCATCAAACTATTAAACCTTTTTCGATAATTTCAAAAAATTAATGGCAAAACTCCAGGAAAACAAGGCACTTCAATTTAATTCGGTTAATCGTTCAATTTCACTACGTACGTACCTGTATATAGTTTTTATGGTTTGGTCGTAATGAGTGAGGGAATCACGGTACCTCACAACCAAATTAAAAATCAATTTTCTACTTAAATTACCACAGAGCTCGTTATTATAACATTTTTGCTACAATATCAACAGGTATAAACGTGAGATGGAAGAATATTATTTTAAATCCCAAAAAAAAGGATGTGTATAAAAATTTTCCATGAATTGCAGTGCCCTAGGAGTACACAGGCTGCTGCAGTGTGTGCTGCGAAACAGTATTAAATCGTGTTACCTGCAATAGCAATGGATCAATTAATCTGTGCACCCGTTTATATGAAATGCAATTAGCGTACGTAAGGAAATAAGTAAATTATCTGCCTGGATGAAGAGTAGATTGCCGTTTTTGATGTAAAATCTGCTCCTCACGACAGGATTTTTAGGATTCTGGAACCAAACCTTGTGGGCCATCTTTGCCTCACAGATTGTTACTGGCTAAGGGAGATCAAAATATTTAAACACAAAAAATTAAAACTTCATGGTGGCATGTCGAACTAAAGGCTTTGCTGCCAGGGTTACAACTATATTTTGTTCCACTTCTTTTTAATAATAGTCCGGAAAATATTTTAAGTTTACATTAATAGAAATATTTTATTACGAGTTCATGAAGATCCTAAAAAATTAAAGATGTGCACACGTTCGTGTAGCTTGATATGTCAATAAGTTTATCTATCTCTATAGTTCACATCAGTTAAATATAATTTACTGAAAATTGGCAATTTGTAGTCAGGTCTTTCGTTTGGAATACTATTTCTTTTTTATACCCTATATGATAGATGGGTATATTAGTTTTAATCCAACGTTTGTAACGCATAGAACCAATAATGCTACAGCAGAATGAATTATATCAATATGCTCAGAATGTGAAAACAAATCGATTTAAGCATGTCCGTCTGTCCTTCTGTCCGTCCGTCTGTCTGTATGCACGATAACTCGAGAACAAATTGAGCTAGAAGGCTGAAATTTGGTATATATTATTTTCAGAAAATTTGTACATCTGAGTTTGAAAATGGGGTGAATCCACCCGTCCGTCCGTCTGTTTGCCGATCTGTCCGCGAGTTATCTCAAGAATTATTGAGATTTATATCATGATCGGAAGCAACTTTCGAAATCAGAACTCAAATCGTTTAATAAGAAAATTACAGTATTTTGTTTTTTTTTAAGTCTTCAAGGGCTCTCTGACAATCAGTGCTGATATACTTTTATTTTATTTTAAAACTGAAACAAACTTGTTTTCAGATACCATCGTAAAGTCAGCGCCTTTCTTTATTATCTCCGGAGTCTTCCTGCTGATAAGTTTTTTCGTGTTTATTTTAGCGGCATGCACCCACCAGAACAGCTTGTACTACTTTACCTCTGGTATACTGTTCATAGTATCAGGTAGTATGACTTTAATTTATATCAGATACTAATAGTCACGAATTTCAGGTCTCCTAATGCTTATAGGGCTAATAGCATACATATCGATATTTAAAGCTGAAATTGGATCAAAACTACGACCGAAATCCACACTTCAGCCTCCACCATTAAAATTTACTTATGGCCACAGCTTCTTCCTCTATGTTTTCGGATTTGTATCTACAGAATTTGTGGGTGTTCTTAACATTTTCCTATTTATAAGCCTGCAGCAGGTGGGACATCAAAAGGTAAAAATTTAAACTCGTACAAATGTACACTTATAGCAACTAGAGATAGGGTAGTGTGCTTGGTAACATCTGTGATGGACCAATATAAAATGAATTTACCATCCGCAAATTGATTTTAGACCATTCCTTGTTTATCATTCATGAACACCCAGGATAAGGTTAAGGACGTAGAAACTGCAAACCTCAGACGACTTCAACTTCTGGAAAATGATGATAGAATGTCAAGTTTTATTTGCAAAAAGCATTCTATACCGACAAATTTCTTGTATGCGGATGATATGGACAGAAGGTGAGCAAAATTTATTTTATTTAATTTTCTGTTAGATATAAAAGACCTGTTTTACCTGGGGATATATTAGTACACGGGATTTTCTGTAATTTTAGGTGGAATTTGAGTTCTAGATTGCAATATAGTATCATTTGAATTGAGATAATTGAACGAAAGTTGAAAAAAGAAAATTTTCTGATATAATTTAAATCTTCATAGTAGAAAGCATGCACCACTTGTTTAAAATCCAAAACGTAAATTTTCTGAAATCCAGATATAAACAGTTTTTGGTTGCAACTATAAATAGTGTTTTTTTACTTTTAGATATTATTTCGAGAAGTCACCGAAATGTGACCTCCATTCCAGGGACTTTACAAAAAGTTTAAATGAACTCTACACGGAACCAGCCCCAACAATTCAATTTTATGAACTACCACAAGAGTTTCCACTAACCCGCAGTGTCTCTACAGCAACTGAAATATACTCTAACAATGCGAACAACTCAAGTCACACTAGTAATACTGGTTCGACCGTAGAGAAAAACAATAAGAAAAATCAAACAAACGATTCAAAGGACCATTTGAATGACATTTGTGGACTTTCACGTGGAATCTTGGCAAAGGGACGTAAATCGAAGGATGAGCTCTTTAATGAGTTTTGCAAGAAAGCTGGAATCAGGCCAAAACCAAAGGACATTTACTACATAGAAGACAGTGGGGATCAGGAAGAAGAGAATATTTTTATAGTTGACAACTATGCATCCTTAACAAAGAACAGACGGAACTCATATGTGGAACCTCGACACCGTAACTCGAATTCTTCCCTACGTCCATTCGATAAGACGTACCCCAAGAGCCTTTTCGATTTGGATCGTTACGAAACAGAAGTTTGGAATAATTGTCATGACCAACATTTTCCTAGAACTAAGTCTAAAGACGAGAGCTTTTTACAAAGTAGAACTCTTCCGCGATGTTTTATGAAGCGCAATTTCTACTCAAATAATTTAGGAGAACAGGGTCAATCAACAGGATACACAAGAACCTCGAAAGACGTAATCAATTCAAATGGGGTCCTTCACAAATCATACGATGATATTAGTTCGGTTAATAATTTGCAACGGAAGATGAGTAATAATCTTACAGTGCAGTGGCCAGCTGTAATTCCCACGTCTCCATCGAGCTTTTCTACAAAATCAGCTTACAGACTGAACACCGACTTTCAGGAGTATCATCCAACACCGAAATTCACTCGGAGATATGCGTTCGATGAATATGCACCGGACATCTTTGATTCTTTTGATCTGGATCAAATTGAAAGGGAAAGAAGAAAATCCCATGCTAGTCTCTTTGAATTGGGATACGATATGGTTAACGGGACGGCGGTGTGAGCTCGGCAGAATTTCATTTTCGAAAGAGTAAAAATAAAATTATTGTAGGTTGACTTTCTTGGATATTGTGCGGTATGTTATTTGTTTTAAAATTTGTTCGATTTATTTTTAACGGAACTGTTAAGACTCAAGTTTACAGACCATTAAAATTAGAACTTCATGCACATTTTTAATTGTGAATTTTTATACTTAACAATTATTTACTTTACATTTTAATGTTCCCATCTTTTTTGTTTACAATTATTAATTGGCCATGTCATTCCTTTACACAGTTGTAGATAGTAAGTGTACGGCTTTGAATCGTATTACAAGCAAACTGCCAAACTACTAAAATTAGCCAAAAAATTAGCAAGTAATAATAGATATTTTAATTCATTTTGTACTGCACTTATTGTTAGAAAAATAAAGAAAATGAACACCAATAAGAACTTACAATTTTTGGATGCGGAAAACTAATTGGTATGGATGCTAACAGCAATAAGTAGGTAATAAAAATGATATTAACGGTAAGACTTACAGACTATTATCAAGAGTTAAATGTATTCATTAAAATTTTTATTGTCTCCTAAATATACATATATCTAACACGTGAAAAATTACAATTCAAAACTTCAAAATGTAGAAAAATATGTGGACGGAAAATTTTCTCTTTTTCGTACCATAATAAGGTGATATTAAATCAGCTCCAAAAATCGCCTTCAGAGTTACCATCTTTTCCAACGGAGAGATTTAATTTAAAACTAGGAGACGTTGAATTACTCGAAGACAAATTCCTCGGTGAGTTAACTGGGATATCTAAATTAAGCTCAGGTGTTTTATTTTGTCCGTCAATATCCTTTTTATTTATATCACGGCCATTTCTTTGAAATGAAGATTGTTGAAAGATATTAAAATCCAAACCATTCCTTCCTTGAGTTTTTATGTTATCATCTCCTGAAATTTGTACTCCATTCTTCTCGTCTTTTTTAGGAAATAGACTTCTTCTACACTTTACGGTACTTTTCACATTATCTGCTTCACTTTTATTGGACGAAGATTTGGACACATGAACGTCTGAAGGGTTTAGAGAGGAATCTTTTATATTTATTTCAGAAGATATTTCACTAGGTTCCAATGAGACTTTTTCATCTTCTTCCTTTTTAAATTTAGCATTCACTTTCAATTCTTGTTTCCGTATATTCTTCTCATCATGTGTTATCTCATGAATCGTACACGCTCTTTGGGAAATACTTTTTGAATACTCTTTCTTACCTTCAACAATACTACTCCCTTGTTCAGTAACTTTAAATATAGTATCCCGGTTAGCTGGTGGCTTACTTTTGCTTGCTGTTTCCTTTAGAGTATCTGTAATATGAAAATTTGTCCAATTGTTCTTCGTTAACATTTCATCTTTTAGTTTTTTAAATGGATTTTCAAAAGTAAGTGTTTCTATCTGCTTTCTATTTACATTCGTATCGGAGTCAATATGAATTGTAGGAGGATTCAATATCAAATTGTCCAAATGTAATTCAGTCCTACTGCGTAAATTTTCAATGTTTCGAGCTGATCTTAATGCTGCGCATTTCTTATTCAACATTGTCTTCTCCAAGTTATATTTTTCCCAAACTGAATTTATACTTTCCTCTACGTGAACCTTTTGGCTTTTTTGCCTGAGAAGATACTCTTGAAAGCTCTGTTCTAGTTGATTGCTTTCGTTCTCTAATTCTTGAATTCGGAGCCTAAATATAATTAGATTAAACAAAATGTTAAAGGTTTTAAAATTTAAATAAAAACCTACTTAGCGTCAAACACAATGTGGTCAATATTACGTTCATGTTGTGCGATTGTTTTGGCCATTTCTTCTAATTGTGGTTTCAAATTTTCAAAAATAGAATCCTCTTTCACTTTCTTTGGTTTGTATTCTTGCGGCCTATAAATTTTTAAAAAAACATATTTCGCAAAAATAGGGAAAAATGGAGGAGTTTACAAACCTGATGTTATCGATTTTAGTAGTTATGGAAATTTTATTCGAGTTTTCGTCTCCTGCAGCTTTAGGTGCAGTAGAGAGTTCCTAGAATAATCAAGTCGAAATAACCGTAAATTTAGTATGCTAATTAGATATTACACTTTTTCAAGATTACTACCTTTATAATTTTCATATTAATTTGATTTTCAACTGTACTTTACCTTTTGCAAATTTAAGGGATTGGGAAACATCCGAACTTGGTGCTCACTCTCCACTACTCTTTTCAGAAGTTCTTGATGTTTTTTTTCTAGCTCTGTTAATTTCTCTTCAACAATTTCTGTTGTATTTTTGTCATTGTCATTTTCTTCTTTGGATGAATGTTTCGCTAATTGCTAAAACCACACTAGGTCCATAGAATGATACTATCATGTTACTCACTAGCCTTACCTCTAAAACTTTTTGTTTATACCTTAGTTTTAATAATTCTTTCTGATTTTCTAATTGCATTTCAAAATCTTGTTGCATTTTATGTTTCTCCCGTTCTAATGTTTTTCTTAAAGATGATTCAATCTTAAAATGTAAATATAGATTCAAAAAAACCACAGGAATACATTATTTAGATATTTACCCGCGCTATAAATTTTTTTCCACTTTCAGTAGTTTGCAACTCAGTTACCCATTCTGAATATGATTTATCCGTCTTTTTTTGGGTTTTCTCTGATTTTTCACGAATAAGTTTCGTAGATATCGTTTCAAAATTTAAAGCACACTTTTCGAAGTGCTGTGATAATTTATCTATAGCCGAAAGGATAGCAGATATATTCCGATTTTTTCTTTTGGATATCGACAAACTTTTAAGATTTTCCGAAAGCCTCTCTAAGCTTCGATTAAGGCTTTCTAGTTTTCTATCTCTTAAGGATTTTCGTCGTACACCTTGATTGGCATCATCACGTCTTTGCAATTGTTCTAAACTGTATGCCATTTCTTTTACTTTTCTAGAAAGTATTACTAAATACTTGTTCAAATATCGAAATTGATGATTGTAAACTGTATTCTGATTATATTTTTTAGTTTTATTTGCTTCGTCCTCATTATTTTCCGGCTTCTGATCTTCTTTGATTTGTTGCTCTGCTGATCCTATGATAATCTTCTCTGGTTCTACATGTTTTTTAAAAAACGTTTTAAAAATTAAATAAAGTAAAGAGGGTTCGTTTTTGGACGATTCTTCCAAGTACTGATTTACAATTTTGTCTTTTATGTCTGGTTGAATATCTCCAGATACTGCTTCGAAAATTTCAATTAGTTCGTCTTTACTAAATCGAAAACGAGCAACACTTTCAAAATCGGGTAAAGTGTTTCGATACGGGACCTCTGTGCAAAACACAGAGAGAGAAAAATGGCAATTTTGCGCATAAAGAAACTCTGCAACCAGTGTGTTGAGTGCAAGAATAAGTGGGGATAACATGATGCGAGATGATCTTTGATGCTGAAAATACATTTTACGACCTAGAAAAAGAAAATATATATAAATTATATTACTGAGTGCTGTTTGAATGGAATAGTTTTTAAATGAGACTTTTTTAAAAATTTTAAAACTTGGAGCTTCATGGTTTTGGTCCTTAATTTTTAATTTTCGATATGGCCTTGCACTTGTATGTGCTTATTATTGAACATTTAGTTGATGTCTATAAAAATTTCAGAGCGTGTCTAGAGTTCAACGAAAATTTGAGAATAGAAACAGTTTACTACCGCCAGTGGGTTTTTGAAGAAAGGGCTGAGCACTGGAAATGGTTAGAATTAGGTAACTATACCCAATTTGCAGAAATTTTCAACAAAAATAAAATTTATATTAACCAGTTTTTTCTTAGTAGGTTAGTTATTTTTGTACATGTAAATGATTTAAAACTAATATGTGTATAAAACCAATTTATTATTCATTCCATTTCATTAAATACTTTAATAAAAATATCTTGGCTTCGGTTCTCATTGGAAGTGGAAATTTTTCTATCCATAGCTCTGCAAAAGAAATCGTTTTCACTGTCCACTGTAGAATTTTCTCCAGATTTATTCAAGAAGGCTTGAATTGATGACATAGTTGCAATTAGACTTTCCTCAAAATCCCGAATCTTTTTCGGAAGGTTCCGTTTGTTGTGTTGAAATAAATCTTCATGAAAAGAAGTAACTGAGTCGAGTAAACTACTTACGATCTCTGCCCAAGATGATCAACCAGTTTAAAGTACTTACATCCTCCTTCGGAATCTTCGCCATCCTGGTCTATTGATTTGCTTTTACTCCTCTTATCGATGTAGTAAGAATCTTGTAATTTCTTCAATTTCTTTTTGCAAGCGTCGACTTAAAGATTTTAATATGTTGTGTTCTAGTGTGTTTGTTCATTGAATTCCTGAAGACTTACCGGTTATGTCGCATTCGTCGGCTATATTTTCCCAAACTATAGACTTTTGCTTTACAATTCTGTACTGAGGATGTTTTAAATCCGATAATGTGGGATTGTTTTGATAATTTCAACTGGGGCTTGCAACAGCGCTGTTTTCAGTTCATTTTGCGTAAACTTTTGTATTTTAGCCATGAATTTTCTAACAAAAACAATTCTCCGCTTGAAGATAACGCCATTTATAATTTAATAGAAACTTTAGTCTCAGTCCTTGATACTAGCGATTTAGCAAACACCTAAATTACTACCTTGGACTACCTCGAAAACTACTAACAAGCTAGCCCGATGACAACTTGTGCTACAAGTAATACAAAAAGGACAAGGGGATCATTAAAAAAAAACACATTTCTAAAGTCCTTCCTAGATGTAAACACATTTAGTGGCTTGAGCATTAAGATAAATTAGAAACAGCTAAGGCAAATCCTCCGGGAGGGTAATAGGCACTTCAATCTGTTGTTGGTAATAATAATGTGCAAGAATATTTAAAATTTGAGACCAAAGCGTTAACTTTGAATTCCTTTAAAGGTTCAACTCTAAAAGAAAATTACACTATTCGAATTTTTACTTATGTGCCAACCATCTATATTTAATTCAATTTCACGGTTAGTGAGGAAATCTGTATAGTTTTTAATTATATCAGCTTGAAATGTACTTTATCCAACAACTCTTCCATGCGTTTTGTTACTTTCTCGGAACGAATATTTGGATCTTGCCGATGAATGGGCTCTGGAACTGAAGTTGTGGTGTTCCACAGGGTTCAATTCTAGGGCACTGTTTTCTCAATTTTCATTAATGATTTGCCAAACGCAATTACCTTTTGTAAATTTAATTTTTATGCGGATGATTTCTATGACCTTGGGACTTATTGAGGATGGCATTGACAAAATCAACGCTGACCTATCGGCAGTATCCTCATGGTCTAGGAATAACAAATTAACTTTTAATACAGCTAAAAGCAACTCTATGGTCATATATAAACATGCCTTGAACACATCATATTTTCCACCGGTCCTACTTGACAAATGTCCTGTTAATTACTGTGATATTGTTAAGAATCTTGGAGTTATTTTTAACAAAACTTTGACTTGGAATAATCATGTTAATTTGACCGTTGGAAAAATGTATGGTACTCTTCGCTAGCTCTCTGTCTCTTCTACCTATACACCTTTCTCAGCCAAACTTATGCTGGTGCAGACTTTTATTCTTCCTATAATAACATGTCGGTGCGAGATTTATACTGATAATTTGGACTCTACGTCAATGCGTAACCTTAATGTGGCTTTTAACTCTACGGTTCGTTACATTTATGGACTTCGTAGATATGATGATGTATTATGCTAGCTCCGTTGTTGGATGTTCCATAATCTCCTATATTTATCGACGAATATTAATACTTGTTTAGAATATACTTAATTGTAAACAGCCTGAATAGCTTTACCAAAGATTTGCTTTTGTGCGCTCTAGACGCACTAATTGCTCTGATCGTTCCTAGATTTTCTAGCCAGGTTTTAGACTACTATCGCATTTCGTACCGGACTGTACCAGCAATGACAGTACGCGAACATAACTGCCCAATTCCCTACAAAAATTTTTAATTAGAATTTATGAACTTACCCAAACTAGTTTGGTTAAAAGCGTCTATTAGATCTTTTCTTAATTTAGCTTGCAATGATCTAGCAACACCATCACTTTCCAACCAGTCACGGAAATGTTTCTTGAACTCGGTATCGGGTAGGTTGGATATTTCTTCTAAATTTATTTTCTTTGTATCCATTTTTAGTCACTTATTACAATTTACAGATAAAAAATATTCAAACACAATTTGCTGCTGAACTTTTAATTGCAATACGGAGTAAATAAGCTGCAAAACCCCGAGGTCAAACACCTGTGACTTGCCATTGTTTACAAAACAAAAAGGGACAGTGGTAATTACCTTTAATAGAGCAGGTGTACAGGGTAAGATACAGTACATACGAAAATTTTACCTTTATAATTTAAGGGGATTACATTTAGATGAATGGGAAATTGCATTTTCTCCACAAAATAACTACGTGTTAATGGTAGTTATTCCATTACTAAATATTATTGTTTTATATTGCACAGGTTGCCCATATATTTAAAAATAAATCTGTTAAAACTGTACTTTATTCAGGTACAATAAATACGCTAAATCTGGTACTTTGAAATTTATCGTACTGTCAAATTTGTTTACTAGGAACAGCTGTTCAGCAGGAATAAAAATTACTCAATGATTTGTAATTTTTAAAAGAAATTCGGGAACCGTCGTTATTGGTACAGTGCCGTTTTTGTCCACGATGCCGTCTCAAATAGACAATATAATAATTCAAGTTCGATCTCGATTACAAGATTTGGGTATAAAATTATGGCTTGATCCGTACTATTTCGACGGCATTGGTCCAATAGAAACAGAAATTGATGTAAGTAAGCAATTTTTAATAATTTCGTGTCTTTAAAATAATATTTTCATTGTACAGAGATTGGCAAGAGATTTTAGTGCAGATTTGCGGATTCCATTCGAATACTGTAGAGCGGCAATAAGTGAATTACAAGATGGTGCTCTGAGTAAACTACAGGCACGAAAGGAATTCCAGGATACAGGTAAAACTAAATTTTACTTTTTTAAAATTCCGGTTGTATTATATGTTTTCTGAGCCTGTAATTTATGATTTGAGCAAGGAGAATGTATTTTCTCAATTTCACATTTGTTAATTGTCTTTGTGCACTTGTTTCGTGGAATAGGTTCCAGCATAATTTATCCTAGCATTGAGCAGAATTTCTCTCAAACAGTATAAACTTCCTTAAAATCACATTATTAAAATAATATCCAGTTCTTAGCTGTTTGCGAAGAATTAAATCCCAAACAAAGGAAGGGTGAGAACAAAGAAATATTTAATTTCCTCTTTGAGATGGGAACTGTTAATCGATTGTAGGAGCAGTAATGCTTCAAGCAGAATTACCACTTCAGTCTAATATTGCCGAATAATAAAATTTATTAGCATGAAATAGCTACGTGCAAAATCATAATAAAATTTGCACAAAGGACAAATATAGGAGTACGTGTTAACCTGTAGCTATTTCCTCGGAAGTCCCAGCATCCATTTAGAAAAGATTTTTTTGCATATGTGTACAGTCAGCAGGACATTTGAGGTTCAACCTTTTTCCTACAATAAATCTAAACATTTTGTTTTCCTATACTAGTTGGATTATTTCACATTCTAATTGTCATTGTTTTTTTTTAATTCAGTTTTTTAATATATTACCTAAGCTCAGGGAACAACCCTAAAATTCAAACTGAATTAAATTTTGAAGTGAAATTCACTTCGAAGAACTCTTGCAAAACGTCCACATGAATAGAAAATTGCTTTCTAGGTGAAAAGAAAGTGTTTCGATCACGGCAAGTCATCTTGATCATCATCAGTGTGCCGATCGACTTGCCTGGCACAGACATTACAACGAATAGTCACAAATTTTCTACCATTTTTGAATAAGTTCACAAGAAAATTATTACAAATCACATGAGGGAGAATTCTCAATCCTCATGAAAATATATCGTCGCCCCCGCTCGACTGCAGGTTCCATGGTGCTTTTGATTAACGAAGTTTTTGCAGCGGCCCATTCATAACTTTCTTTAACGAAAAAGAGAGAAAAAACACTTGATGAAAACTTTGATTAAAAAATTGAGGAAATATATTTTATTTATTTTCTATTACCTTTACCTCAACGTCGCATGAATTGTGATTGGCATCAGCCTGTTACATTAATGTCTCGATTCTTTAATGTAATTTTGCTAACACGAATATATAATAAGTTATATATTTTGTTGTGTTTTACTACTCTTTAATTGATGTGTTATTTTGTTTTGTTTTATTTTCTTTTTCGTTTATTTTTGTTGGTATTGTTTTATGTTTCCTCTGTTTCGGTTTTATGAAAGCAGTCTTTTGAGAAAGTGTTTTAAATAAATACATTTGAAAAGACAATTTATGTATGCATAAAACGTAACTGGTCCTAGCATAACATTCTGCTGATCTACTGGCATTGTTTATATTTACAAAAATTTTCTATAATTGATCTTGGCACTCCTTTTTTCAATCAAATTGATGTGTTTTGGGTTTATATAACATCAACACGGTTTGGTTTAGCGTGACGAATAGCGTATTTGTCTCCTAACGCTTTGGTGACTAGTTCATATCCCACTTTTATTATTTCACTTCTTGAAATTCTATTAATATGGTATTTTATCACAGGTTTGGCCACATTTAAAGTACGTGCAGTTCAGAATGGTAAGACAAGCGTTTTGACCGTGAAATGTATGCTGACTGATATCGGAAAAAGTCTACATCAAAAAGTTGCTGAAGGACTAAAAGTCGATATCGGTCAAGTAAAGTTAATCAGTTCGGGTAGAGTCATACAACATGAAACAACTTTAGGGGATCAAAGTAAGTCATTTATATTTATTTTAATAATTTTATGTGGGTAAATAAAGTCACTGTAGTTTTTGAAATTTTAACTATTTATTCGAGGGTATTATTATCCCGTGAAATATCAAAATTTATTTTTAAGGACTCACCAATAATCAGCAAATTATGGGATTAATTTCACCGCCGCAGTCTGACCAGAAAGATGATATCTATAACCGTGTTAAGAAGGCTAAAGAGGATGCGGAGTTAATTATAACTTCAAACCGACATAACTTTTTCACTGTAAGTAAATTTTTAAGAACAGTGCAGTTCTATTAGGTTTAAGGTAAAGTTCAGTCGATTTTGAACACGTGCGTTGCCGGTCCTTAGTATGAGTTCTGACCTGATTGAGGGCTTATGGTGAAAACCCTCTATTCCATAAAAAGAGAAAAAAACTTGAAAAATTTTATGCCAGAGTAATGTAATTTATATATTTGTCTTCCTTTTTATGAAATAAAAAAATTATGTGGGATAGAGGATTATGGAAATTTATGAAAGCAGCGCTGTATAGACAGCAAAAAATTTGTGTGAAGTGTTTGATGAGGTCGCGGTAACAGCACATGCCAAAGATGGTTTACAGAATTTCCTTCGGGTGATTTTTCTTTAGAAAATGAATGCAGATCAGATATCAACGATGAAGTGCTATGCAGTATGATCGGTACAAATCCCACATTAACTTCCGTAGGTGTGGCCGTCAAGCTTGGGGTTCATCAGACAACTGTTGGTAATCACAATAAAAGCCTTGGTTTTGTGTCAAAAATCTCTGTTTGGGTGATACACGAATTAAGCAAGAAAAGTTTAATAATGGATAGAATTTTCGCATGTGATAAAGGAAACTGTCCGAAAACTTGGATAATTGGATTGGGAAATTTTACCTCAGCCCCCATATTCTAAATATCTACTACTTCGCTTTTTTTGAAAATCAAATGCACTTCAATTTACATTTTATTCGTTTCAGATGGAAGATCAGGATGGAAATGCAGTTCATCTTCCACCTAATGAAAGAAAAGCTATAATGCTGGCATTAGCACTTTTCGAAAAAGGAAAATCCGCCATGAAAAAGGAAAAGTACGACGAAGCCCTTGTATTGCTTTTGGAAGCAGATGAACAGTTTTCATCTTGTAACTCGAAGATCTTAGAATCCGCTGACAATTATGCTCTTTTAAATTTGGACATTGTTTGGTGTTATTTGTGTTTAAAGGTATTCAAATAATATACAATCTGAATTTCTAAATTTTTATTTAATCCTATAGAGTGTAACACATTTGCCAGATGCAGAACGTCGATTGAATATTTGTGAACAAAATTTCCGTAAAAGTTATGGTGAAAATTTTGATCGTTTAATTGCTCTAAAGGGTAGTTCTGAAAATGAGAAAGCTCTTTTGATGCGCCTTCATCTTCTGCAAGGTGTTGTTTTATTTCATCAAAATCGAAGAAACGAAGCACATGAGAAACTTTCAATAGCAGAGGAAGAGCTTAGAAAATTAAAAATTGATGAAAGCAGTCTTCTGACTTTAATAGAAATGGGATATAATTTAGCTGAAGCAAGAGTTGCCCTTAGGGCGTGTAATGGAAATATAAATGAAGCTGTTTATTATATAACAGATCGTAGAGAGAAGAAAAAGGAAGCTAGAAAGAAATCAAAGGCTGAAAATAAGGTCAGCAAAGATTACAGAAGTAGTGACGAGGAATGGATTAATCCGAGGAGTGTTTGTACGCTAGTAAACATGGGTTTCCAAAAGGAGTTTGTTGCAGCTGCTTTAAAGAAGACTAACAATGATATAGACATGGCTGTAAATTTGTTGAACACCTTTAATTGAACTTTTAAATTTAGTTTTTTTTTTAATATTTCAGCTTGATTTACTGCAGAACAATAGAGATTCCCTTATTCCGGAGTTGCCAAAACTTGACGTGGATAACAAACTTGTTGAAGAAGTAAAATTTACATTTAATTAAATTATATTAACTGAATATGTGTTTTGCAGCTTGTAAAAATTGGATTCAATCCTGAAATAGCTAAAATAGCTCTTGAATCCACATTTAACAACTCTCAGGAAGCGGTTGATCTTCTTTTAAAGTTAGAAAAGGATGGAAACTTCAATCAACTTTCTGCCTCTTTACTAGAAGTTAGTAGTGAGGTTGAAAAGGTTGATCAGCCGGGACCATCCACTACAATAAATAAGAGCAATGACATTAAAACAGCTCTTAAGGAAAAAATCGATAAAGAAATGGCCGCAATGAAGGTATGGTTGCTTTATTCAGATGCATAAATTTTAAATGTATTTTCTATGAAGGCGTACGAACGTTTTTCTGAGGATATTTCAATTGAGGATGATGAATACTTGGACCTTCCACTAATTCAAGAAGAGCACATTTTGTTAGAGTATAAAACACTTCTGGAGCAATAAGTCATATTTTTGTAAGTCCGAATTGTAAACTGTAATAAATGTTAACTGTAATTACTGCAATTAAGTTTTAAAGATTATAAAGCACATAGAATTAGAGTTTTTTTTTTTAGTTTTTCAAGTGACAGGTATACGCTGTACCGGACGATTTTTAATGTACTTAGTCTATTGTATTAAGTGTCAAAACAAAACAACAAATAGAAAAACTGTTTTTTATTTTAATCCTGGTGTTATTACATATAATTTTCTCATTGGGAATTATAAGAAATTCTGTACTTCGAACATGAAAGAAGGCAAAAAAAATTAGTCATGTCCTTGTAAAAGTTGACTTGAATAAAATTTAATAAAATTCAATTCAATTCATTTATTCCACAATTATAGAGAAGAAAGAAGAGGACGAAATAGCCTGAATTATAACTACACAGAACTAAAATTAAAATAACAAATTAGAAGTTAGAAATACTGCACAATTTATTTAAGGACGAAATTTAAAGGTTAATATTGCAAATGTATCGCCTAAATTCACCGACAGAAGACGCACACTGTATATGAGGAGGGAGAGAATTCCAAATACGAATCACCTGGACAAAGCAAGATCTTTCATTAGTCAAAGTATTAAAGACAGACGCAAGTAAACTGCGTCTTCTCGGACACCGTAAAAACTGCAAATAGTCAAATTCATATTTAGGTTCCTTGGTTAGTACTATATTGAACTGGAAAATCAAAGATCGTCGATTTAAAAATGTGTCAAGAGGGCATCCAAAAATAGATGATCTAAAAGGTGACATCCAATTTACGCTTGCACACTGAGTCAGGTTTCGGAAAAACTAAGCTAACATAACTAAAAAGAGGCAGCAAAAGTGTCTGTCAAGCCTTAAGCACAAATTGAAAGGCAAAATGTCAGCCGACCGCCATAGTCTACGCAATCTACCATATATTTTCCAAAGAGTGGCCCTGATCTGATTGCCACATGTAAAACGCTGTTGATCTTTATTCCTAAATTAGAAACACAATTGACAAACGGTATTGAGCATGATACTATGAAACCAAAAAAAGGGTGTGGAACTAATTATTAAATCTTCAGTTAATTAATATTATTTATAGAGTCGACGCAGAATTTTTCTAGAGGAGTTTTGCTTTATTGCTTCTGATTTTTTCCCATTTTGCATTTGCTCGGAATACATTATTTTAGAATTTCCTAAACTGTAAATATACAAAAAATATATAGGAAATAAATCTCATCTTGTGTACATCATTTTTAATCTGTCCTTGCGTATCTAAGTATAGACTAAAAAATCTCATAATTTTATCAAAAACAACAAGTAGAACACAAGAGTATGAGAGCATTATTGCTAAATATCTTAAAGATGGCGTGCAATTATTCAATTAAGAAAAACATTCAAGGCTGCAATTTATAAACTTTTTAAGTGGTAATATACTTTTGACGTCTTAGTTTAGTTCTGCTCAGTAGCACTCTGCTTGTATATGCTTAATATTATATTATCATGCAAAACAAATCCATGGTAGACAGTTGAATTACATAAATTTTCCACCTATCATGTCGACGAACATTATTTTCCGCTGTTTTATCATCAGCTTTCAACAATGAACGTGATTGGAAATTAAACTCCATCCACATTTAATGAGTATTTATAGATTCGCGCACATCGTCTTTAACAGATATTTAAATGTGATTACTGGTAAACCTGAAACCTGAAAAATTCAGAGGTAAAGTATCAATGTGACACGGAAGCTCATCAACTGTAAAGTGGGCCTACATTACAACAGCAGAGATTCTCGCTATCATCCCAAATTAGAGGTTTCGAATTCGAAACCACTGCAAAGTCGGAAGCATAGTCACTGGTCACCTAATTACACATCTGTCGATCCATGAAGTGATCAATGTACAAAGGTGAGGTAGAGCTTGATGTGAAGGCGCTCACTTGGATCGAGTTGTTGCCTGTAGAGAATTTACACAATCATGGTGATGTCTCGATCTTCTGTTGATTGCAACTTAGTCTTAAAAATCTTCTTTGCAGTTTTTTGTGTATTTTGTCATACTGTCAGTCGGTTATTATATTATATTTTATTGACTGACGAATATACAAACAAATATGGAAATTATAGTAGTGAGGTTCTGACACTGTAATTATAAAAATGAAAATTCACTAAAGAAATAAAAACAAATGAAAAGAGAAAGAAACTGGTAGTAAGAAAAAAGTGCAAATTAAAACATCGAAATATATTGCTAATCTCATTCGGGACACTTCAAGTGCTAAATAATTTTAAATGGGTTCGAAAAAGTTTATGAACTAGAGCCAGCATCTTTGCCTGGCAAACCGGGATATATTTTTCCAAGATAACATAGCAAGTCAAATCTAAGTCTTCAGAGAAGATTCCTGTACCTGCCCTGCCGTCAGTCACAGATCTGTTCGTGAATATAAAAATATGCCCAGTCATTCTCTGGAAGTAATCTGTTAGTGATAAGGATCTTGCGAAAACTTTTGGGTATCCTGACGCTTATAATTCTGTACTTGAGCATTGTGCGTTCCCTGATCTCTGTTGTTTGATTTAGGATTCTTCTATGCCCCTTTTCCCTGTAGAAAGATTAGTTTTGTTTCTCTCCATTTAACCGTGCCCTGTGGTAATACAGGTTATAGCCGTATTCTGTAGTAAGACAGGTTATAAACATTCTTAGAAGCCACGTTTCTTCTTCGTTTTATAGTCTTCCTACGCCTGCGGTTCATAATCCCTCATGGCGTGGTTAAAGGCTTTTCTCACCCTTTTCTTCAGGCTCTCTAATTCCCCATAACACCAGATATTGGAATCCTGATCGTTCACTGAAATAAGAGGACATGGCTCCCTAAATACGTGTTTTCCTCACATTTTTCCTTTAGATTCCTCCCCTTGGTGGTTATAAGGCAAAAATAAATATCGTGTACTGGATATTTTCAGTTTATAATGCTTTTACTCAGTTAATGTCTGATATTTCTCTTTGAAATAGTTTTGAACTAAACTTAAAATTTATATAAAATACATGATTTTCGATAAGAATAATTTTTTTTACAATTATGCAAAAGCCTGCGTCCAGATGCGAACTCGCACATTTTAAGATTGACCCATTGCCACAGAATAATGATCAAAACAGATGTCTCATCAGGAACGAAAAAATTTTCTATGAAAATGAAATCTTATATTACGTCAAATCCTATGATGCACATCCATCTATCGCTTGGCTATTCTTCCGGATAACTGGAGATGCTAGCAAACGTTAAAGAACAACAACAAAGCGCCATCGCTGTTGACTGCTTCTACACGATTTAATTTATTAGAGAGTTATGACTAAAGTGTTAAAATATTTTGGTGTTATTGATTAGACTTCTGGTTTGGTCTCCATTATGTACTGTTGCCCCATTAAAAATGTAGAACTTCTGGCTCTGAATGAACCTCAAGGTCTCCGACTTGCTACATATTAAATCATATCACAGAATATTTATAATAATTTTCGTGATCTCATACGAGATGTGAAATTAATAAAATTACACACTTTAATCTAATTTCATAACGATTAGCTTCGGTGTTAAGTAACAACTTTGAATAAAACTTCTCAAGAGTGTGTGCATTATCTCAAAATCAAATAAGAAATTTTTAGACAGTTTTCTAGTTTTCCTACTTCCCTATTTCTCTACTTTTAAGTGCAGCAGCGGAAGCAGAAAAAGTTCTCTCTATCGTAATTCGTAAAGAGATTGAATCAATGAACTCCGATTAGACATAGGTCGCCTCGCCGTTGTAAAATGTAAGATCGCGGCATTCGTTGAGGCGGCATTTCACGCGCCAATGTAACACATGCAGCAGTCAAAACAAATTCCATTGAAAGCTGCCGGTCGAAGTTAACACTGGTCTACCATTTCCCACTACACAGTGTAGTTAGTGATCATGACGAGAGCTTACAGACTTAAAGTTAGCCAACCTAACCAACATGCTGCCGCCAAAGAAATCCAACGTAACAGTCGAGTCGGGCCATTGTTATTGAACGGTTGGAGGAAACTCTTCGAGAAACAATTCTTCCAAATTTTTAGCGAATAACTAGTATTTTTGCAAAATTCGGTATCGCTATCGGAGAAAAGGTCAAAAGGGCAGTAATTGTGCGATTTATTTAGGCGTAAGCGGCTCAAGAAGATCGATGCGAATGCTTTTGTTTTCGTTTGCATAAATTGCGTTTGAGTACAGATCACGCCACTTCGGCACGTTATATCTGAGACACTAATTGAAAGTATCGAATGGATTTGCGGGCTAAAAGGTGCTGCCTGTGAGATTTTCGAAAAGCCGGTATATGCTTTGTATTTCTTCAGTCCACGGAACCTTGTGAAAGTAAAAGTGGTGCATCCAACCGTCAGCGTTTTGTGTGACAATTATCGAGTGGTTCTGTCCATAGAACACAGTAAAGGAATTAGTTTACCGCGTCAATCAAGAGCTGGAAACCTCTTCACCAATTTCAGGTATATTCTTCGATAAATCACTTTCTGTTTCCATCTTCATCGACTAATGCAAACTCTGCAAATATTTAATTGTAAATAGCCAACGAGCACTTGTCCACATTTCGTAAGAGATTTGTTTTGTATTTTTGTGAAGGTTGCTTAATCAATTCCGGCAAATTTTGTGCAAGAAGTGTTTTATTCGAACCGTTCAAAGTGAAAACGTTCATATCCTGGAAATAATAGCGATTTTGAGGAAGACGCAACAATTCAGTTATTTTGAAAGGGACCTTGGCTAAATACATATTGCGGTTTTTTCCATTGCTGGACGTATGCTTCCGCATGAATTCCAGTTTATGGCAATCGCAACTGAAATAAAAAATTATTATTTACTCGGAAAGGTTAAGACACGTGATCCCCATAAATTGTTTAAAAACTTGGTTTATAGCTAATTTATTTTTGCAGTAATTGTCTGTCGGTTTTTGGTGATACCTAACTGCCTTGCCTTTTCCCAATGTGCAGTAATGATTTTGTATATCATTTTTATCCATACTAGATAAGAAGTATATTTTGATGGAAAAGGACTAGAAACTGGACAACAGTTCCTTAGCTACATATTAAGAATAAAATTTTGAAAAATAGAATAGCAAAAGTGTCGGATTAACGTTTATATAACACAAAGAGCTGATCTGTCCATTTGTCAATGTCGTATGCACGATATAAAATTAGTAAACAAAAAATATGCAAATTATTAAAAAGCTGAGACTTAAGTTGTATGGGGGAACTACATAAGAAAACTTTTTTTTTATATCACTTGAAACCATACCGGTTGAAAATACTTAGTTTTTTACAATCATTTTTCGCATAGTTTTTACATTAATAATTAACAACTGCTTTTTTTCAATTGGCCTCAAGCTCATACTAACATTACTACTTCTGTATCTTTTCTGTACCTTTTCACATGGCATTGAAAACATTCTTGAATGGTAAATAACGATGCAAAACGAATGTATTGGCCATGGGCCATTAGCTGGTCGAATGCTAAAGAAGATAGGTAAACACAACTAGGTGCTAATATCACGGAATTCCAATATTATCATTAGGTGAAGATTATTTCGTCAAATTTTTCGATTTCATTTTTCATGTGTTGAAGGTCTCTTTTTGTGCTGTACATCAAAAAGTGATTTATGTTTTTGGTAAAGAAAATGCTTTAAAAATTATTTTTTGCACAATAGCGGGATACCACTGTGATTTTTAATTAAGTTTGTAGATGATAAATTTATAAAATGAATGAAAGGTTCCACATGCAAGTCAGAAAGAAATCTGATCTCATACTCTACATACTCTAGTATGTAGGTTCCTTGTGAAAAATAGTATTTAATGCGCCTGGTGCACACGTCCGTTTTTTAAACGTGCGGTGCCGGAGCTATATGTGCAGTGCTCAGTCTATTTTATAAAATTTTAGAGTATAATTCCGGTATTGTCGTGGTACCGCATATTCAAAACGCAGATGTGTGCACTGGGCCTTAATTAGCATTAACAAAAAAAGACCGGCTTTCAGATCACATATTTCTCTTGCATTCCTGGTGTATGACTACAATATCAATTTTTCCGATTTGTTTTTATCAATTCATACGGAAATGTGGTCAGTTAATGTCTTTTCATCTGTAAACAATCCTGATTATTGTTTTTTTTATAGCCTAGATCTAGGGTATTATAAGTTTACGCAAACGTTTGTTATGACCAAAAATAATCATGATACAAAGAGATTAACTATATAGGCATTAATAGAAACAAAAAGAAAACTTTTTATAGGTTTCTATATGTTTGTCTGTCCGTCTGTCCACCTGTTTGCCTTTCTGTCTGACTACGCAAAAATTTGAGAACGCTTTAAGCCAGAGGCTTGAAATTCGGTATACAGATACCTTATTAAAATGAAAATACTAAGCTTGAAAATGAGCCAAATCGGACAACCTCTACATACATTTGCCATATGAAACCAATTATATAAAATTAAAAAAATTGTGTTTTTTTCTTTTAAAATTAAACGAAATGAATGGATCAAAATTTAAAGATCACGGAAGAAAATTATCCAAACCGGACAGAGCTAGAGAGTCGACATATGAACTGCGGATTTATTTTTATTTATTTTTTTATCGTACGGAATGCTCGTGTTCTAGAAAGTTGTTTATTAAAAAATACCTTGATTATATGTTTTTTTTTGTTTTTACAAAAATGTCTATATAATACAAATTTATCGTACAAATATATCTACCACGCAGATATTCTATAAAAATAGTTTTTTATTTATATTTTACTTGTTTTTTTACCTTTTCTTTTATACATAGGGTATAACATAACTGGCTTAAGCCAATTATAATTTTTTTTTCCTTTGTTTATGTCTAGTTTTGCTTCTCTTTCCTGGCGTCTTCTAATCCATCTTCGACTAAAAGTTTAATGTGATAAAATGAGCACATGATAACCAGGTAAAACTGGCTCAACTTTTCAGGTGCAAGACAAACTATTCTGTCTTGAAGATCTGTGGTGTATGCTATTGTAAAATGGTAAAACATTTTTGGTTTTAGATGGGAGTTATTAATAATATATATAACTATTTATAGGTATACAAGAAATGTAAGGTTTACGAAAACTCAGAGGGGGTATTAAATGATAAAGTAACAGCTTTCCTGGCCTATAAAATAAACAAGATCCTTTAGACAAGACAGAATTGCATCTATTATAAATCGTAACAAGTGTCCCATTTTACGAAACCTTTATTAAAGTACAATTGTGCAATTGTGTGGAGGACACAAACCGCAGTCATGATGTCTTTTTATTTAAATTGTATTCAATCATCGTGCACAATTATTATTGTCTAATTTTTAAAAAAAAATTATTTCGTTAACTTTCGATATCACTCCGCACGTAACCTGAATGTTTGGGGCAGTACCGTAAAATTCTGTGGTTCTATGATTTGAACCATAAATTTCTATTCTTGTTTTCTTTTTTATCCTTGAACCATCTGCGTACCAAACAACGGATCCCCTTTCGAAGATCATGTCACCCTAAAGGAGTGCTTGCTCTAAGAAAACGTCCTATTTCGTGGAATTCAACTCGATAATTGGCGGATCTGGGCAGTTTCTTGGCAGGACCAGGACTATATATATATTATGCCTTGGATTGAGTTCTCATGCTTGAGGAACTGATCGCTAACATTCAGAATTCTTTATGCTATTGATTCCTTACCTTGTGGAGGTTTTTAATTTAGCAGTTGATAGTGTGAGGTCCACCCCTCCAGTAAGGATGGACTATTCTACGTCTGATTCTAAAGAAGATGGACCTGCGGAGGAAGGTAAACTGGAGGACAGTAGTCTTGTGCAATGTGGACTATAAAATAGTCAGCAGAGCATTAAGGGTGATACTCAGTGATACTCCACCGCACATATTTTTATAAATAAAAATAGTTCTCTTATAAATGTATTAATTCTCAAAGAGAAACCAATTTTACAAATTTATTTGCTGTATATGAGCAGAAGACCTACTTGTCGCGCTCTTGAGTTTGCCTTATTAAAGGAATTACTGACCAGTCCCAAGTAAATGCAAATAAGTGCAGTAAATTCCGATATCTTTGCATCGTGCAACCATATGAGCTCGTAAATATGTTTTATTGGAATCACATCACTCCATACATGCATTACTGAATGTGATTATCGATGAACAAAGCAAAATGTAACAGGAGAATATACAAAAATATGTGATATTGATAAATGTCTGCCTGCGCGATAAACCTGAATTTTTTTTGAAGCTCTTCGCCACCTGAGAACACTCAAGTAAAAATTACTTATAATGAAATTTAGCACAACACTGCACTTGTATTTTTTTGTGACATATGTTTCAGCAAGACAATGAATCACTAATAATTGAGGAATTTCAAATTTATTGCTTTCACATGGATGGGTACAGATAACAATTTTTAATTTGATTTAAAAGATATTCTAATCGCATTTTTTCACAATTCTACTGACCCCATAAACACACATTTGAAACTTGAATATTTGTAAGGAGGTTAAAATTTAATTTGCATAAATTTGGTAGAGTATCTACATAAGTTATTGTGGAAGTAATGCTACAATAAAAGATCTGATCAAGTTATTGTTAGCACTATTCAAAATTTTGTGAGCGTTAATAGGTTGAGTACCAAATATTGAAGTTCACTCTATTTTTTGCAAAAGGCTGAAATTTAGAAGACTGAAAAGAAAATAATCGATTTATAAATCTACCACTTGAGCAAAATATCGACCGAAAAAATGTTATTCTTTAAAATGTCGATTTCACTGATGCGGAAAATGGTTTAATGATCGATGTTATCAGGTGACTTCCGTATCGTAGTTATTTTTACCACCGTTTGGAAAAAATACAATAAAAAGTAGGTAAATTCTGGCAAAATTGATGCCTAAATTTAGGTGTAAATAACATGAGTGAATTTAGACTTTTCGAAATTTTCACCAATTCTTCACAACGAAAGTTGTATAGGGCACAAAAAAGGAACACTTTGCGATGACCTTGACCTTGATATTATGAAGGTCAACTTAATTTTTTTTAACGGATTCCTTCATACTTTACACCAGGAATGGAAAAGGGAAAAATTCTACATTCGGATATGAGGTTCGCTTGCGGACCAAAATACCTTTTAAATGCAATTATGCTTTTCTAGCAAAAGTTCTGACATAAAAGTAGTAAGACCCAAAAAAGGGGCACGTTAAGAATACTTTGACCTTAATTACTCTCAAATATTGTTTCAAATATTTTTTTTCTAAAAAACCTCACCCTTTCTAGGTATCAAATTCGTTGGATAAGATAAAATGAACTAATAATTCACCAAGCTCACTGGACCTATTTTCTCCAAGTTTCGAGCAGGAGAAGATACAAAGATTCTGTTTAGATCTAAAAATATTACTTATATATTGCGTTTGGAACTTAGCATAAAAGTAATTTTCTATGTGATATCCACTAATAAGTCAGCTTAGATACAGAGAATATGCGTCAAAATCTCAATGATTAATTTCCACTGAAACCAATGTCATAGTCCTCAGTCCAAGTCGTGACTTTAAGATTAATAGGTGTTGTTCTCAAAATTGAGAAAGGTATGACAGATATAACCATCACCGATGATTAACCCATATAAAAAAAACATTAAAACTTGCTGCTCCTTAAGCCGATCACCTGGTGAAATCGTGGAAGTAGTGATGTCTAGAACAAATGACTATCGAGAATAAATTCACAAGTTAGATGAGTAATTTATTGTTGCTGGTTATAATGATTAAATGCATTTAATATCTGCAATTTTATCAGAGCACTTAGCAAATTCTTTGTCCTTGCAGAAAGTACAAAGCTAACAGGTCATCATTAATCTTACCTGGGACTTGTACTGGCTCCGGCATCTCCCATGGCCATACAACAGTGATGAACGTTTTTCTCCAGTGACTAAACTTTTGAGGAGATGATTAAAATTAATTATTTTATTCGCAAACAGCCGTTCAATCAACGTCCTGGGCGCGGATTGAACTTACTCACGACCTTAATATAATTAAATTTGTCTCTTATCTCGCCAAGCCTTCTCGTTAAATAAAAAATTTTCAATAGCTTCGCTTTTTGTAGCAGAATTATTCAGAATTGTGACGTGTTCCAAATATTATTTTTTATTTCGTAGAAATTCTCCCCTGGAAAGAAATTTGTTCTGAACGCTTTGTATTCCATATAATCTCTTATTGACGTGTTTCAATACATTTCAAAAGCTATTTATTCGGAATTTTATGCATGCGATTTCAGTTGTAACAACAACGTAGGTAAGCAGCCGTTCGATTCTTTACTTGTAAAGAAACTTGAAACTTGAAATAAAATTGAAAATAAAACAAAATTTTAAGTCGTCTGACTGCTTTTCAAGCATTAAAGTGATGGAAATTTTAATAAGCAGATCTCTGAGAATTTGTTTCGTGCTTACACGTCTAGTGTCTGGATAGATAGATATCAGAGGAGCAGCTTTGTTTTACTTATTCCGGTAAAACTAGTACTGTGATATTACAATCACAGTGCTTTTTGCAAATATATTAAATATTTTAGAAAAGGTGAACTTGAAAATATTCAAGATCATCTGAAGGCTGTTAATAAAACGGAGTCAAGTTCACACTGATCTTTAGGTGACTTAGGGAATCAATAAAACTTTGCTTTCCAAAAACGATTGATTGTTACCTTGAACCATCATCTTTTAGTAAAATAGTAAAACTAGGTAAAAAATAATCTTTGTAGTCATAAAAACTCATCGAGATCTCACTATTCTTAGCTACAAATTCAGATAGAGCAGAAAGCTCACAATTCAGAGAGACTAGCCTCACAATCCGTGAACAATCAACCCATTAAATGCCACTTAAAATCATTTGGACAGTAATTTTAAGTACTAATTTCAACGATCAAGGAAAATGCCAGTCAGAGATGGGAGATATGTTGTAAAATTGTCCTACACCTGAATAAATAAAATGCTGCTGTATAACCAGTAGATGATCAGTGAATAAGTACATATAGGAAAACCAGTTTTTTTTATGATTGCTCTTGAACTTTGGACAACAACCAAAGATATTCTTAATAAAATTATTTTCTACGAACCAAGAAACTTTTATTAGTTAATTTATTAATTATATATTAATCTGAACCTTACACACTGTATCGTCTCAATGGTTAAAAATTCAAGCGCTATCGACTTTTTTGTACATTTAGATAGCTTTACTACATCTTGTTATCAAATACCAATTGAATGTTGTAAATTGTTTCATAATAATTTCACTTTTACCTGAACGCATTTTAGGCAATTAACCTACTGTTCTTCATTTGAAATGACTGGAATACCATATTTTTGAAAAACCAAGTAGGTAAAGTATGGTAGGAGGCTTAGATTATCATAGTTTCATAGATTCCAAAAGATACAAAACTGTAAAAATTGTCGCTTGAGCTCTTACATTAATTTTCGTATGATTCTACTCTTGCGGAACCCTCTTTTGACGAAACAGCCTAATTATCTGTTTAACTTAACTTTGTGCAGTCCGAATGTATAATATCAATCACAACTCCCACCTGTCGTTATCTTACCAAGAGCAGACAATTCCTAATCCAGTCCATCAGGCTCTGGAATTATCTTCCTATTGGCTTCTGGCGGAGCATTGGCAATCTTAATTTTTCTAGTGAACTTTTTAAAAACAGTGTAAATTGGTCCTAAAATTTCACTTCTCATTAGGGCGAGGATGGTAGGAGATTCTTTCGGAAGTGAGGGCTTCTCCAGGCATCCGCCAACCTCTCATTAGGGCACTCTCACACCTTCGTGGAGTTGAGATCGAAGCTTGTTTTTGTTTTACAAGTATTTCGGTGGTTATTTCATCAAAATAGGTTAAATTCCAATTATAAAACTGTGTTCTCACATCCCTTTCGCTGCACAAATGAATAATTTTTAAACCTTTCTAAAAGTTCTAGCCGATAAGAAAAAAACTACTACAATTTCCTCAAAGTATTTGGATTTACTGAATATTACATAAGTCCTGGAGATAAGTACCAGTGGTGCAAAAAAATACACGGAGTGCGAAGGATTAGTCATAACATCATATTTAAATCACCACAACATAAGAATGTTAATCATAAAATTTCTGGGTTATCTTCCGCACATGTTTCTTGGACTGATAACATAATAACATGTGGAGGAACGAAGGGAAAAAAGTGTAATTTGTTAATTCCTTAGCAAAAGCTGTTTCTCCGCACATTAAGTAACATTTTACAAAAAGATTTCGCGTCTTTCGTAAGATATATTTCATTTCAGAAGATAATTTTATGCCGTTTTCTTGTTAAAGTAAAAAAATGAGATTTAAAAATTTTTGAAACAATATAAATGTGATGTGGAACAATACAAAAATTGTTGATAATGAAAATGTCCATGAAATTCCAGATTCTAGAGAGCCAGTTTCTTTCATAATTCCCTAAATTATTCAGGTCAATATTTATTTGCTAAGGCATAAACGTGATAAAGGCAGCGATTCTCTGACATGTTTAACATTCATTCGTCAAACCTACGATTGTAGGAGTGCATCGAATTCTTCTGCTCGTAAATAATTTAGTAATCAGTAATCCCATTGACTCAGTTCAATGTTGTTTAATATAATAATTAGCGTGATTACGATTGTAATCGATGTCTGGTAAGGAAAGCTTTCGTTGATTCGTTGTCTTGAGCATAAATTGCAGTTTGGCTCTGCCTGTAAAAAAAAGTACTTACTTTAGAAAAAAATATAAAAAACGCTATTGCTTTAGCGAGAATTATTTTTATGAAATACTACAAAAATATAAATTTAAGTACCTTAAGTTAAGTGAAATACTTGCAAGCTTTGTAAAGATCCCAATTCAAAAATAATCTTTTGCGAAATTTACACAAATCAACAATTAATTTTAAATATTTATTTATCAGGGACAAGGAATAGTTTTTCCGTGTTTTCGATGGAAAATTTTAACTGATTCATTGATTTTAATATTCGCCATAGAAAATTCCCCTTCAAGGGTTATAAAATTGCCATTTTCAGATAACTTCTAATTATCTATTTCTAATTATCTAATTTCTTCCGTTAATAATATACCACAAATGTTGATACCAGTTTTATTGGGGAGAATCCAAGCTTTGAAACGAGCTGCAGTTGTAGTTGTATATATATATATAATTTGCTCACAGATTATCTGTGTAATTTGCTGGTAAACGTGGTGAATTTCTAAAAAAAGTCCATACATAATTTTATATTCTTAGGAACTCGGTTGTAGCTTAGACTTTTCATTTTCGTAGATAATAAGAAATTTCCGGTCGAGCAACTCCCGGGCAGAGCAACTCTCGCGCAGAGCAATTCTTGGGCAGAGCAACTCTCAGGCAAATCAACTCTCTGGCATGCATGTTCCTTGTTAGTAAATTTGCAACTCTTGGGCAGAGCAGAAATGTGCTCGACTTTTTCTGCATTCGAATCAAGGCCTGAAAATAAAGAAGAAAAGAATTAAGAGCGGTAGTCGTAGAGTTCAGTAAAATCGAAGTGGAGCGTAAAAGGAAATTTGTAAACATAAGAAGTCAGCATAAAGTAGCAGCCCTCATGTTATCGCCAGATACTATCGCCCTTTTGAGATTTCAGAATAGCTCGAA
>QYTT01083023.1:32054-46789 GCA_006980735.1 Dasypogon diadema
CTCTCAGGCAAATCAACTCTCTGGCAGGGCAACTCTCAAGCAGAGCAACTCTTGGGCAGAGCAGAAATGTGCTCGACTTTTTCCTTCATGTTCAGATGACACAGCTGTCAATTTAACAAAATTTCCATGAACATGTGGATTTTGATTCGAGGAATTCTGAGACATCTAGTCAAAGTAGTAGCAATTTCTTCTTCATCGCTTGAGGATGAGGAGGAGAAAAATTCTAATGCAACCAATATCTTTTGGCTCATATTTGCGTATAATTGTAAAGAAAATACTATAAAAACGTGGACTTTTGCTTTTCTAGTATCAAATGTCAAAATTTATTCCAGACACTTTATCAAATGCACAATCGTAAATAACGTACAAATCTGCATTTTGTTTCCAGAGTCGAAAAAGTACTCTTTCTGATCGCTCATCGAGCACATTATGGTACCATTCAAATGCGCTGTTTTGCTCGCTCGATGAGCTAGCGACCAACTCGAATTCGCATTTTTGCCCACTCGACGAGCGAGCAACCGACTCGAATTCGTATTTTTGCTCGCTCGCTGAGGGGGTGAAGAACTCGAATACGATTTTGCTCGATTTCTGCTCCGAGAGTGCTTTGTGAGCAGAAACGACGGACGACTCGAATACGCTATTAGACTTTTCATTTTCGTAGATAATAAGAAATTTAAGGAGTTAAATTTTTAAAAAGTAAATAAAATAAAGCACTCAGTAGTATCTTTTCACAAATAGTAATGTCTTATATGCATGTTCCTTGTTAGTAAATTTGCTTATTTTGGTCTTATGAGGACTCGATTCGCCTTACTACTGCATTCGAATCAAGGCCTGAAAATAAAGAAGAAAAGAATTAAGAGCGGTAGTCGTAGAGTTCAGTAAAATCGAAGTGGAGCGTAAAAGGAAATTTGTAAACATAAGAAGTCAGCATAAAGTAGCAGCCCTCATGTTATCGCCAGATACTATCGCCCTTTTGAGATTTCAGAATAGCTCGAAGTTCACTTTAGAAGAAATTCTCGAAATTCCAATTCCTGAACCCTTCAATCTTTATCGGAAGGGTTCCTGGCAAACACTTTTAGATAATGATACAAATTATGTATAAAATTGATATATTTATTTTTAAATCACTTTTGTTATTTTTATGAAAAAGAAAACATGAATATGAACCACTACGTTATTCATTGAGTCACAAAACAAACACTCTGATTATAGGAACAATTTTGCGGATGAATTTTTACGTATTTATATTATCACAGCTTATTTTAATTTTTGTTTGGTTAACTTTTATTGAAATTATAAAAAAAACTGCATATTCCTTAAGTTATTTTATACAATAATAACGTATTTTTTCATTTTTTTCAGAATCATACCAAAGATGATAAATAAGAAAGTATAATGCGAAATTTCAAGCAAATAATAAATCCGAGCCAAATTAAAGCTCTTTTAAAGAAAGATATTATAGTTCGAATAAGGCAACCAGTAAGTAACCACAACATAATTATATAATTAATTACATATATGTTTGTAAATATAACGAAGGAGTAATTTATTACATTTTGTTCCTGTTAAAGAGAGCAGATACAGTAAATACTGTGTGATAAGATTTTGAAAATCACAAAAATATTCTAAATTTTCTGATAAAAAAAAGCTTTTAAGCCGTTTGACGCAGAAGAAAGTGTAATTGTATTGTACTTCACACAAAAGATGTATTGAAGTTTATTATTTTAAAAGTACAGATATATAATATAGTATCTAATATTTGCCTTACCTTATAAGTGTATATAATAAATACATTTCAAATTGCTGCTAGTTATATTTTTTAATTAATAATAGATTTTTTATAAAGAAATAAATATTGTATGCTTGAATAAAAATTTCACCTTTTTCATTACAGTGGATGACAATTATTCAATTCCTGTGGCCCCTTGTGATATTTATATCCTTATACGCATTAAGGCATAGATTTCAACCGAAAATTATTGAAGACTGTCAATTTCCCACACGACTTCTACCCGCCAAAAATAATCTTCTACCATTCTTTCACTCTTACGTTTGTTCAATAGAAAATGCTTGTCAGAGTACAACACCATATGAGGAATATCCGGCATTTGAGGATGCCCCGTAAGAATATCTCTTACTGTCATTTTATTTGAATATTTTTAATTATATTTGTTTTAGCCTTAAACCCATTCTCAATATTGTTCAGACATTTTTGAACGAAGATAAGCTATATGAAGCACTAACACAATTACCAGAAAAGGCGAATTTTGTATCTGCTGTTACGACATTGGCTACGCACTCCAAGTTTTCATATATACGAAGTAAGTAAAACAATCCGATAAGATTTTCTACGCGACTGTAATATTTTAATGCAGGTAATATCGAAAAGGTGGTTGAATGGATGCCGAAAGTTCAAAAGATGGTGGGAAGTGATTTCGACATCAAAAAACTCTTTTCAGGTTAGTAAAAGATTATACTGCACATTACGTACTTAAGATTGGTTAGTTAATTGCTTTTGTTACACTTTAATAAATGCACGTATGCTGCAAAATAGTCACTCTCTTAAAATCTTCGAGGCCATAGTACAATAGGCAGTTTCACAACTAAAATTCAGGCTTGTGAACGAGGGATTGAACTTCCTGTGGTAGAAGGGTCAAACTTTGTAAACAATAGCGGCAGATCATTGTCTTGGATTTGCATTTGCATTAATAGATGCATGGGAAGCAATTTTTCTGGTGTGTTTACTCAATTGCATCACCTGTTGTAATTTACGTAATGCATTAGAAAAAAAAAATTCACCGCAAAGCCAGTACTTACGTCGATTTTGTAGATTAGACGACTATCGCAGTTTTAACCTTCCTTCCAAGCCAGTTTTGTTATTAACATTTCGCTTAAAATCTTATGACAAAAATTGGATTTTGCCCGCGTAATGTCGGTTAACGAGACGATTTTAATTACAGCGAGAAATGTCTATACTTCATCTGGAAGGTGAACTGGAAGTTATGGCAATGGCTTTGAAAATTAAAAATCTAGAGTCGTTTGCCTTAGTAGCATTTATGTCGATCGTGATGTTTTGTATGCTACTTCTCCGCGCCGAAATAATTGAAAACACTCTCAATTTTTACGAACTCGAAATTATTGTGATTGCGGTGGAAAATGATGCAGGTGTTACGCCAACTTGATGCTCCAACAAAAGTAATTAAATTGAATAGAATCTGTGTATGCGGGTCACTGAACACTGACTTTGCGATGGAATTTAATTTTTACTACTTTCTCTTTGGGTCATTAGAATAAAAACGTTATTAGTACACAGACAAAATGTGTCTATATATTTAAAAGAAAATAAACCACCAAAGTGAAAATTTAGGAAAACTTGTGATGCCCCAAATGCATAAATTTAAACACATTAAAACACCAAGGTTTGCTGGTTTACTTCTCTAACTTGCCTAGAAAATGGTTTTCTTTGTAGTCAAAATTTAGTTTGCCTTGTATATGTATTCATATTCCAATTTAATTTTCGTTATAATTTTTGTTTTGTTAAGGCATACAGTATTGTGGAAGTGATTGACTACGGTCTTCTGAATATTCTCAATTACCCCGAAAGAATGTCCCCTGATGATGAAGAAGTCACATGAGCCTAAATCGACGGAATACGGGGATGCAAAAGAACTGGAATTCCTGCCAAATGTATCGGTCCCACTTTCGCCGAGTTTGACCTACAATTTTATCGCGCAAGATTGTTCGATTTTTACACTATGCATTTTTTAACGTAGGTACCTCAAAACATAGTTGTGACACCGATCTTGATAATCTGTGCATGGGAAGCTCGCAATGTGGTCGATTTGTGACCAAGGACACCTGCCTCATTATATTTCTAACAGATTTCTAGGATTACCTGAACCCTTTTAGGACGAAGAGAATCTTTCTGATGCCTTTACTGACCAATGGTTTCTAAACTAAAACTGCATCCACAATCTATCCCTTAAGCAAGAAAAGTAACTTCTAAGAGGCGATAAACTGAGGCCACGTCAGTGACTGAGTGAACTGAGGTGAACATCTGCAGACTTCTTCCTCTGTGGACGCGGGTTCGATATCTGCAAAGGCAGCGGTGGTTTATCTGGGTACTGCAGTGATTGACGCAGTTCTGCTCACGAGCACTGTAGTTTCGTGTCAAAAATTGTGGGTTACTTAGAATTTCCCGATCTCCTCTTTCCCCAAATTTTCCTCCGCCTAAGCTGTGCTGTGTGCATCATAGAGTTGTTTCCTGAGCTTAGACAATACCTTGAAAAAAGTAGAAATTAATGATAAGATTAAGAAGTCTATATAAAACAGAAACCACGCCAGGATAGGAAAAATAGATTTCAGAATTGAAGGAACAAGACATTCTGGAAAAAATTGTTTTAACTCGGATTTTGGAAAGTAATTAAAATATGCCTTCTTTTTAGATAGTACGATGTTTTCTGACTCTGGAAAAATAATGTGTGGAAAACCGTTTCCTCGAAATGATAACATTCGTTATGTCAACAACATCTTGTACAGTGAAGATTTCAGTGAAGTCAACGATGATGAATTGGATGCTATGCCTAGTAAGTTGTCTGTTTGATTGTAGGGAAGGTAGCTAATATTGTTTTTATGAAGCAAAGTATTGCAAACAGCTCTATCTTGATGTGACCAGTACAAACAATGGAAAGATGACTTGGTCTCAGATAAAGCCAGTCATCCAAGGGAAAATAATTTATGGCCCTTTCAACAATGAAACCTCTTCCATCATGAAACAGGTAAGAATTAAAATGTCTACAACTCCATAGGATTATGTCATAGGTAATGCATTTGCAGGCTAATTCAACGTTTGAAGAATTCAAGAAATTTCAAAATTTGGCAGAATCTTTAAATTCAGTCCTTGTAAAAATTCGCACGGAGGAAAATTTTAAGAAAAGTTTTCTTAGCCTCTTAGAATTAGCAAAATCACCGATTGTACAAATGGCAGTAGGTGATTCTGTGGATATTAACCAAATCGAATCAGTTTTGAATACAACAATGTACGATGAAAGAGTGGCTGATATTGTTAGAACGGTTAAAAATATTTTGGAATGTTTTTCTGTAGATCGCTTTATTCCCGTTGAAACAGAAGAAAACCTGGAAGAGACTGCATTCGATTTAAGCAAAAAGAAACTTTTCTTTGCAGGAATTTACTTCAATAAGACCGAAGATAAAAATGTTGCGTACAAGTTTCGAATGGAACCTGATAACACTCCGGTGACTATTGAAACCAAAAATAGATTTTGGTTTCCCGGCCCAGAAGCGAGTATGATTGAAGATATGAGATATCATCGAGGATTTATTCAAATTAAACATGCGGTCGATGTCGCTATTATAAAACATAAAAAGGAGCAAAAATGGACGGCTGAAATGAGAACCACTGAAGCACCTAAAGTCCATAAAGATGAAGATGATTGGTTTTCGGATTGGGATGATGAGGATGATTCACCAACAGCAGTTGAACATGAAACAGAGCAAGGGCATATGGAAGAAAGTACAACTTCGTCTATAACTACAGAAGCCACATCACAATTGAATAATAATCTAACAACAAATACAATAAATGTTTCCACCACTACGGACAGAGTCGACTTCAACACCACGAAAGATGAGGAAAGGCCCAATACAAGGAAGAAAAGGCAACTTGATGGATTGCTTGGATTTTTGTTGGGTAGAAGCAGTTCGAAGAAGCCTTCCGATAATAACTTTGACGTTGATAAAGTCGTAGTTCATACCAAACAGTTCCCTTATCCACGTTACACCAGAGACGAGTAAGATTAAATATTTTTGTTTTGACTATAATAATTATTTATTTCATATTTTTGCAGCTTCAAGAGAGGTTTGTACCTTGCTCAATCCGTTCAGATGGCATTCTTTATGGCATTGATCATACAAATAGCGACTTGCATTAGATACAGGATTTGGATGAAAGAAAGTAAAAATACAATGGTAAGAATGAATCCAATGAAATGTACTTTTATCAAGCCTAAAAGATGGAACATAAGGATAAAAGATGAACATCTCTGAAACGACATATTTTACTTAGAAATTTATTACATTATGTAAAACATGTTGTACAGTGTACTAATATTTGTCTCTCTTTCAGCTAATGCGTTCCATGGGACTGCAGGCTTCATCAGAAATCTTAGCATGGGCAATAACAACCTTCATTGAAATAGCCATCATCTTCGTGCTAGCATGTATCATCCTCTACTCTGGCGGTATAATGCAACACACCGGATTTGTTTTTATTTTGGTGTTCCTCTTCGTTTTCGGATTATGCATAATCTCATTTTGGTTTGGATTATTAAATGTTTTGTTGATTTCCTATAACAACAGCATATTTTTCAGTTACCTATGCTCAAACATATTTTCTTCAGCCAGCATAGGTTCAGTTTCAGCAGCGATTTTATTCCTGATGACATTCATGCCTTACATAATTATCATATGCTTGGACACAAAGCTGTCTTCTGGTTTAAAATTTCTTACAAATTTATCTCTATCAACGGCCTTCTGTTATGCCTGGGACCACATTATGAGATTGGAATTGCAAGAAAAGGGTCTTTCAGTCCTTGAAGTGTTTCAGGGTGGTCTGGACAGCGAGTTTACTTACGCATTCAGCATGATTGTCCTTGACATAATTTTATACGCTATTGTAGGGTATCTTGTGGAATATTTCAAAAATGGTAAGATTCAAGAACAAATTTCTAGCTTCAGCAGTAAATTAATATACAATTCATATTCATATAGATGAGTTTAAGTTCCACACAGTTCCTCGAAAAGATCTCGACATTAGTCTAGGTGCATCCCTTCAAAATGCTTCTGTGGTATATCCTCAGAAAAAGGTTGCAGTAAGCAATATTTCGGCAAATTTTGCTAGAAATAAAGTAACCTGCTTGCTGGGAAGAAATGGGGCAGGAAAAAGTACAATTATGTGAGTATTAAGAAATATGATTATCTAATTTACAAAATTACTAATGGCCACCCTCTTCAGAAAAATCATCACAGGACAAGTAAAACCTACAAGTGGAGAAGTTATTCTGTCCCAGGCGCTAAGTGTTAAAAAAGAATTCGATCAAGTAGGGTTGTGCTCTCAAGACAATGTCCTTATTCCTCAACTCACTGCTAAGGAACACCTTCAAATGTATGCGAAAATAAAATTAAAAGAAAATTTCAGTATGGAAGTAATAAAAACAATGAAAGGTTTAAAATTTGGAAAATATGAAAATTATGAGGCTTCTAAACTTTCTGGAGGATATCAGCGGAGACTTTGCGTTGCCATTGCATTTATTGGTGAGGAATTAAAACTCTGTCGCAAGAGCCTAATGTTTAATTTTCAGGATCTCCGAATGTTGTGATTTTGGATGAACCGTGTAGTGGAGTTGATACCAAAGCCCGAAAGTGTGTATGGGAATTGATTGAGTCATTGAGAAAAGGTAGAGCAGTGATTCTTGCCACTCATCATTTAGATGAAGCTGAATATCTTAGTGATTCTGTTTTGATATTGAATGAGGTAAATTCACTTAGTTTTGAAGAATAACATATAATCCGAAATTGTGATACGCAGGGGAAAATAATCTCTAAACACAATCCTCAAACTTTAAAAGATCTTTTCACAAAATCATTTGAAGTTACTGTTCGACCAAAATATGGAAAAGTTGACACCATGGAACAGATTAAGGAGAATTTGGATAAGTATGTGGAAGGATGTAAGGTTCTTCAATCGACTGAACATGAGCTGAAATTTACTGTGCAATATAATAGTCAAAATAACAAGTGAGTATTTATGTTCTGTATTATATTTTACAGTTTTAAGTAGTTGAAGTTATATTGTAATTCCCAATTTTCTCTTACTCGAAATTTCGTTTTGCTCAAGATGTGCTGTGTGCATCATGGAATTGTACTCTGATCTTAGGCAATATCGTAAAAAACTGTAGGCTACAAGTTACTTGATAATAGTATCATTGTGCCATTGTGCCAAAAGTGTTCACTTCCGGCTACTGTCATTTAATTATAGTCTTTCATAATGGTAATAGAAACTCTCCTTTATTTTTTGATTAGTTGACAAAAAAATAGTTTTCCTATTATAAATCTAGTAAAGATACTCTTACCAAGTCCTTTCCTCCAAACTTCTGATAAAATCTTTTGTAATGTTGGTTTGACTTTTAATAAAACTTTTTTATTTCCTTTGCAGCTCTTTGATCTTTCTTTTAAATGTCATATATATTCTTTGAATTCCTGGGCCTTCCTTTTGATACAATATTTCTTAATAATTTCAGAGATACCGAACTGTTTAAGTATCTGGAAGACCTAGATAAGGATGGAAAAATCAAAGATGTTTCTATACATAGTAAAAACTTGGAAGAAATCTTCAATAATCTAAACAAAGATACTGCTCAAACAAATGGTTATTCTAGTCAAAAATTTGATAAAATCGACTTAGATATAAAAGACGATTTGATGGAGTCCGAGTTATCAACCACTGAAATTGTTAAAACTTTAGTGTGGAAACGTTTTCTCCATTTTAGACGAAATTATCGGCTACTTCTTTGTGTACTTTTTCTTCCTATAATTTTCGAAGTAATTGCTATGGGATTTATGCAATTGCGGCCAGGCGGACAATACGATACAGTTTTGAATTTAACTAGAAATTTATATCCAGAAACCACTGAATTTTTGAGCTTAGAAAAGGGAAGCAATTTCACAAAAGATACTTACAAAGAACTTGATAATCAGTGTAAATCGTGTGAACATTTTGATAATTCCGCAGAGGCTTTCAAATGGATCTTAGATACACATGAGCTTTTCCAAGGCAAACGGTATGGTGGTTTGACATTCAATGAGTCCAATGCTTTTGTGTGGTACAACAATAAAGGATATCATTCAATGCCAGCTTGGCTAAACGATCTCAATTCACATATGCTGCAGGTTGAAATGGAGGACCGATCTTATGGAATTACTACAATGAACCAACCCATAAAAATAGGAGAGAAGGAATTAAGTACATCATCCATGTAAGATATTGAATACTTGTATCCAATTACTATCTAAGATGTGCTCTTCTCAGATTACAGCAAGTCGCAGACGCTGGTGTCTCCCTAATTATTTTAATTGCCTTCAGTTTGGTGGTGGCTGGAGCATCTGTATTTATTGTTAATGAACGCGTTACAGGAGAAAAACTTCAACAAAAATTATGTGGAATTAGATTTCACATGTACTGGGGCGTAGCATTCTTTTGGGATTTTATGGTAACCACCACAACATTTTAATAGATCCGTTTATTCAACATTGTTACGTTTAGGTTTACTTGGTTGCGTTACTTTTATGTGTTATTGTATTCAAATGTTTCAACATCCCTATATACGTTGATAAATCCAATCTAAACGGAATTTGTTTACTTGTAGTACTCTACGGGTAAGTATTTTGGATTCAAACAAACCAACAAAAGTAGGGGGTGTAATTCTTTTTTTTCTTCTATTTATTACAGATTTGCTTGCATTTCTGGGGTGCACGTTTTTGAAAAGCTATTTGCAGAAGCTAGTTTCGCCAATATGTCTATTTTTTGCCTTAACGTTGTAATACCTTTAGCAACACTGACTGTTGTGATATTGTTTGATATTCTTGGCGATTCGGATGAGTCTGAACGATGGAGAAATTTCCTGAATCGGGCTTTTCTTATATTTCCACAACATGCTCTCTCTGATGGTCTTATCGAAATTTGCAAGAATTATATTATAGTAAGTATTTTTTGTTTTAGATTACCTGTCGACTATTCACATTTAATAAATAATTTCCTTGTACAGTCCCAGGTTTTCTTGCGGTATGATATCGACTCATATAAGTCTCCTGTTTCGAGTGATTTATTGCTGCCTCACTATATAGCTCTCTCTGTCATCGGAATAATATTTATTATTCTAAATTATTTAATTGAGAGCAGAATTTTCTGCACCTATATGAAAGAGATCCTCCAGAAGAATGAATTAAATTATGAACTGAAAATTGTATCAATACAAAATTCTCTAACACAAAAAGACAAACACAATACTTATTCAGATTGTTATGCACTTAAAGTAGAGAATTTATCCAAGGCATACAAGGGCAACGATTATGCTGTTAAAGATGTGTCCTTCTATGTGAAAACCGGAGAATGCTTTGGATTGCTTGGGAAAAATGGTGCTGGAAAGTCGACAATTTTCAAAATTTTATCTGGGCAGTTGTTTCAAACTTCAGGAATCGTAGATTATTATAATGTGAGTAGATAAGACCATCGAATCAATATTATTAAATTTAAATAATATTTCATAATTTTACAGAAAGAAATTTCGTATTGTCCACAAATAAGTGCATTGGATCCTCTTTTAACAGTGAGAGAAGTCATTGAGTTTTATGGAAAATTACGGAGAATAAATAATATACCTCAGGTAATGATTACTTTATTGCAATTAGCACAATAATATATATTATAAGTACACGTTATTATTCATCGAATTCATGAATGAATATTTCCATTTCTATTGCCGATTCCCCGTTGTTTGTTAGAATATCAATTTCTCCACGATTGAGCATCAAATAGTTCGCTTCTTTTGGCATAAAATCTGAAGGATCTTGTGGATATTTTAAATTTCGAATCTGTAATTAAAAAGAGATCATTGAATTATTCCGAACCAGCAAATTGATGCTTGTTAAAATTACAATGGACGATTTCTGTATACACAATTTAAAAACTATCAAAACTTTTTAAGTGCGGGTTTACGAGTAGATACATGTAAAACAGTCCAAAGCAAGAATGAGCTATTGAAGTTACAACTTCTGAAATTGGCGAAAAAGTACAAAATTTCAATTTCGGGTCCTCTCTTGGCCAGTCTATCTGCTTCTTCGTTACCCTCAAAGCCTGATATCCATTGTACCGTTAGTTGGTTTCGTGCTCCAAGACTAACCAGCACTTGGATACATCCCACACTAGCTTTGACTTGACTTCAGGAGAGGATATGGCTTTAAGTGCAGCCAGGCTATTTGAGTAGATTTATTATATATTTTCTTGTTTGCATAATTTCGAAGGAGGTTTTCATCGGCGCACCTGGCGATAGCATATACCTCCGCCTGGAATATTGTCGCAAATCTCCGTAGGCTTGGATGTATCCTAACACTGGGCACAATCCTATATATTCCTGCTCCGACCCGCTCTTTGGTTTTAGAGCTATCCATATACCAGATTAGGGCTCCTTTTTTATGGTTGGGAACCACGGGCTCTCTGTCCGGGAGTAGTGCTGAGTACTGACTCTAAAGGGCAAACTTAAGTTATATTTGGGTAACATTCTGTCTGCCACCATATTCAATAAGTGAATTGTCCACCTAATTATATTGGATGTGAAAATCTTTGCAGTCATTCTCCAGTCCTCCCTTTTGGGGCAATAACCATCACCTAGAGTGATGCTGTCGACTACTTGAGTAGTTACTGACTATAAAATATGGAGGGCTTTGCGCCTTAAAGAATGTAAAGGAAATTTTGTGGGAGACTATTTTGTCACCTTCATATTCACTTAAATCTAATTCACTTGTTAGACGACAGACTCTAAATCGAACTAAAAAATTATCACTCTTGTGTATTATAAGAAAACGAAAGTATCTTTAGAAAAAGAAATTACCTCAGTTATAGTACTTCTAGAAGAAGTCATGTCATGGTCAAATGCAGTAATGGTGCAATGAATATTTTTGGTAGTTTCAACAGTTGATAACCAAATCACGATAATATCTTTGCTGCGATCACTTGGATCATAAAGCTGATGTGCCTAAGGTTTTAAAATTCTCAGAACGACTAATCATTTTTCTATATAAGTTATCCTTACCAGTTCCTTGTCTTTCATTAAACAAGTTAATGATGTCTTACAACCCATTATTAATATCGGGAGATGATTAAGAAAATGGGAGTATTTCTCAGGAAGAAATGAATTTGACCTGCATATCCCGATAACAGCAGGACGACTTTCATCATTTCTGAAATAATATCATTAATAGTCTCCTTTTTAAAGTACGAAGTGGTATTCATACGAATCCCTTCCCCCATACGCTAGAACTCCCAAGCAAATATTCTCATTGTAGTTAAATATAGTTTCATCAAAAATAAGAACAGATCTCCTTCCTCCCTCGATATCTTGGAAATCAACCGGAAATCCCTGTTTATGATCCCTTAGGAAATGTGAAAGTACTGAAGTGATCCCAATCGTCTGGTTACAGGTATTCACAGGACAATTGATAGGACTTCTTGAAATATTGATTAATGATTCTGTTGATCTGCTCTGCTTCTGACTTGAGTTCATCTCATTCAATTCGTTGTCTATATCAAAATTATCATTGTCTTTTGTAATTTTTTTGAATTTCACTATATCTTGAGTACTGAAATTCTTCAGGACCTCTTCCACATCTTTTGTATCCAATTTGAGGTTTGTAAATCTCGTGCTACTGCTCACAAGCTGCTCTTTAGCTGCTTTCAACCTCTTATCGCGTTCTTTTATTTGCTTAAAATGACAGTAATTAGACATGTGGTCGTACATTGTTGGTTGATTATATTTGAGACGTGGTGGTCCAGTTCCTTCTGCAACATTTTGCATATTATCGCATGTTTCACACGACGCCATTCTCAATGAATTCTTCCCGGCAAAATTCTTTTAAAACACGACAGATTTACATCACATTGAAATTTATTTACTGTGACATTAGAGTCTTGGAGATCTAGTTTGAAATGGACTTGGAAATCACTGCAATTCTAGCAGGAATAGTCACAGCTTTCAATAAACGAATTTCTGTCTTATACTTTGCAGCTAGTATCTTCAACATTAAAAGCCTTTCATTTGGATGCCTATAAAAACGTGCTAGTGAAGAATTTAAGCGGAGGTAATAGACAAAAATTGAACGTGGCTGTATCTTGCTTGGGAAATACAAGTGTAGTTTTAATGGATGAACCAACGAGCGATATGGATCCCGTGACACGATCATTGGTATATGCCGCAATAAAGAAATTAATCTCCGAGAAGCGAGCAGTATTGCTTACTTCCCACACTGTGTCAGAAATTGATCTGGTCTGCCATCGAATTGGTGTTCTTAAGGGAGGCAGGATGATTAATACTGGTAGTCCTGAAGAATTGAAAGAGCAGTATGGATCGTATTATATTGTTACCGTATTTCCCAATAAATCAGGAACATCACCACTGGAGAGAGTAATAAATCCATCCCATCTGATACTCAGCAGCTCAATAATAACTATTACAATTTTCAGGATATTCAGGATTCTTTCCCTCAATGCTTTGATATTCAAATCCATCCGAATACCGCAAAATTTGTAGTGAAAGTTCACTCAAATAGTGAAATGGTTTGATAAAAACAAAAAACTAAAACCACTGAGTGACACAATAACGTCTTTTATTTTACAGAGTGTGGATAGGAGTGACGATGAGCTATCCCTTAGTAGTTTACTCTCAAAGTTGAAGGACTTCTCAACAAAATATTCTGTTCAGTATACGTTAACAAAGTGCCGATTGGATATGATATTTGAAAAAATTCTCGATTGCAACGAAAACGAATACGACGGTTACTACGAACACAAAGCGTTCGAAACGGAGAGGGACTATCACGTGGCGGCGACAGAAATCAATCACTTGTGATATGGATTCACAGCAGGGAACTACTGTCTTGCTTTCCAACATTGGCTGTAGACTTAAACATTTTTTGTTATTTATTTTATGTGCGATGTTTTATTAGAATTTTGTAGACTTCTTTTTTCTTGTGGAATTTTTGAATGGTTGTAAAGAATTAAATATCATTTTTTAAGTTAAAATGGTTTGTTTTGTTTATATTTTGGAATTCATTCATTGCATTCAGGTAAACGTAAAAAAAATATTTTTAGTCATCTGTTCACTTGCGTAAAAGATGTCGCACGATAATACTATTTGGTTCCAAATCAATTCAGTCTGAACAATGTCTTGAGATTTATACAATCAACAATTGTTCTAATTAAAAACAGTATTAATGAGATAATGTTGAAGTATTTGCGGAAGTTTATTGAATTTATCAATCTTTTAGCAAATTCCCCTCAAGTTTGATAGTTATTGGCATGTGACTGCTTCCGTTAAAATTAATATTTGCACCTTTGAACATGGGTTTTTATTTCTTTGCTTATTTTGTAAGCATCTACCTTTTCGCAAGTACAAAGAATTAATTGCCTGTTATCGACGGGTTTCAGAGTCACTGGGAGTGCTGCATTCTAGATAAATACTTGGCGTCATTGATCGACCTAAAAATTTAAAATATTTTTATATCACTTTATCGCTGTATCTGGTAAGGTAATCTAAGAATTCTTTATTTATTTAGTTAATTTTTCTTTTTTTTAATTAATTTATATCTTTTGAGTGGAGAAAACCTCTGTTTTGGTCAGCAAAAGCCAAGAAAAGAAAAATTAGAAATATTTGAGGTAGTGAAGTGAACAAAACCCACTTAACATAGAAACGAGCAAAATCCATGGGCTATAGCCTAGGCATTTTTTTGGGCGGAATTCTAAAGTTCATCGGATCGGAGTGGGGGAGGGCTCGTTCGAAAGGGGATGGCCTGCTGAGCGCGTGTACAAAATTTGGGCGAAAAAGACCGCGTATTTGCGGAACCAGAGCGATTTGCGTGAAATCACTCAGGAAAACGCCCGCGAGTAT
>QYTT01083026.1:0-13730 GCA_006980735.1 Dasypogon diadema
CAAGATCAGCATGGTTCACACGATCACTTGTCACATGGAATTTTGAAGTGTAGCCGGACATCAAAAGTATATCCTCTGACGACTCCTATTACTAAAACTCTCAATTTCATCACATCTCGTAAATCCAAACCACGTCAAAATTCACATGCCTGGAAAGCTCACGTTTTTCCTCAACAACACCCATCCCAGGTCTGACTAAGTCAGTGTCAATTTTCCCCAACATGTGTATACACACATGACCCTGAGGCTTTTCTTTCAAAACACTGCAAACGAGCAGGTCAACGCCTCATTAAAAGTTTTATACATACATTCGAAGATTTCCCTGGCGCTGATCATTCATTTTCCTGGTGGGAAAATGCTATTTCCTTATCAGTAGACAACGATTTTTTTCTGTAACCGAAATAGTGCGATCAAGTGATCTTGGGAAGAAGGAGTTTGTCTCCCGTTGGACAGCCTGGTTTATCCAGTATCTGTGAGAGTGTCGAATGTCTGAAGAGGGACGTGGAGCGATCAAGTTTATCCACCCTTTGTGCTTTTATATATGGTTTGTGGGAATTGACACTAAAGCAAGTTTAAATAGAATTTTTCGGTGTTTTGTTGCACCTTTATTTAAAAATTATCGTCGTAAATTTGATAGAGCTGTTCTCACAGGTGTAGCTTTGTAGATTTTTCCAGAAAAGCTCTGTCGGAGGGGGGGAGGGTGTTTGGGGTTGTGTTCGGAACGTTAACATTCAATCACTTGTAAAGGACAAATCGTTCCCGTTTGTAATGAAAACAAAGTAAAACGATGTAAAACTTGGATGATTTTTTGTTTTTGAGGTTATGTATAACGTGAGCATTTTCCTGTGAATAGGTATAGCGATTTCAGTGGTAAATCAAAGAGGCAAATGCTTTTACATGGGCATATAATAAATCGCGTACACCAGTGCGCCAAAGCGCACCACAAAAAATCTGAACAGCCACACGGCGGTAACTGGAAAAGTGCATACGAGTGGAAAAACGTTTAATGCTTGCACTGCTATAGATTTTCAATAAATGTAATTTAAAACTTTGTTTTTGTTTTTATTTTTGATGTTGTTGTCGTTGCTGCTGCTGCTGCTGCTGCTGTGATTTCGCTCCAGAGCTGATGTGAAATTATTTTCCGCCTTGTGGGCTCCCCGCATAAGCCTCAGATATACCTGTGCGCGCTTTGGCGTTGTGGTACACTTGTCGCATAAATATGATTTGGTTGATTACGCTAAAATATAAACATAAACAAGAGGAAAGGAACACAACAGCAGCAATGCAAACATTTTTAGCACTCTACACACTACTGCATTAGGTGGGCGCTGTTGCTGTGATGCCACTACCACTGCCACTGCCACTGCCCTGCCCCGGGGGGGAAGGACTCTCGGAGACTTCTTCGACTTGGTGTGTCACCAATCGCGGAACAAGGAATTCCGTACGAATTGGATGAGCTCAATTTACTTGTTGTTTGGCGTTTCGAATTCGATTGTTTTTCTCATTGTTTAATATTCAATTGCATGCTATGTAAACTGCAACGAGCAAAGTTGCTGATTCGATAGCTTCCTATGCATGCAGCCAGCGCTTGCGATATGTAGGTTACGTCCGTGTCCATAATTTGGTCAAGCTCAAGTCGTCGTGGTGTAAACATCAGCGCCAGCATAATTTTTTCGTTTTTTTTTATTTCTGCTTCTGTTTTTTTTTTGTTGTTGCTTCTATCTCTTGCCCATATAATTGGGTCAAGTGTACCCACCTATGCGCTATTATGTGAAATGTTAATGTAGATCAGTTGTAGTCATGGAAAATTAGTGTCTTCGCTGACAAAGGCTATTGCTGGCTCCATTCGACGTTTGTATTGGATATTTTGTTCGGATGATTTTTGGTGGAAGAAAAAAATTTCCACCTTATGTTTTTTTTTTGTGTTTTTACTTGGGGGATTTCTCAGTCAGTCAGGTGTGTTGTTTCTTATTTTAGGTTCTGATTTATTTGCACCAATTGCTTCATTGATTTATTTTTGAGGACTTTTGGACTGCAGTTCTGTTGAAGGTGAAGCAATTTGGTCGTGGTTGTGCTGCTGACATCAATATGGCAATGCGGACAGAGTTATATTATGTAAGAGTTACGTAATGTATGCAAAACTTTTGGAATTTGTGTGATGTAAACTTTGACAAGTGTTTCTGGGATTTGTAATATTAAAATGATCTCGTATGGGATATTTTTGACAGTTTTTTAGCATTACTCTGATTTCAATCAATTAATTGAAGTTGCAGAAAATTTGTGGCTTCAATTTTCAAAAGTCCTATAAGGTTCGAGAATTGTTTTGATTCAAAAGGGATCAAAGTAATATTGAATTGGATAGAGGCTAGAGAAGTAAACAAGTAATTTGTGTCAAAAACCAATGCACTGCGATTTATAGGGATTAAGCTTATGAACAACAGTAGATTTGATAAAAAATTATGGAGTCACAAACACCAACGCTATTCATTCCGCGGAAACTCAAATCTGTTTCTGAAATGTTCACAAGTGTGGCAACTATTAGCAGGCTGGCACGCTATCAGTGGATATATTTTTACACATAAATTGTTCGTAAAACCCTCTTAGACTAAATTTGCTGCTTGACACAGAGAGATACTTTCCGTAAATCTCAGCAGTGCGAATGTTGCATCTTAAGGACATTTTGGATGCTTAATCCACAAACTGGATAACCTCTAAACGCACTTCGAGAGAATTTCGTAACGTTGTACATCGAGCCGCTCGTTTGGCAACACTGAGACCAGAATTTCTTCATCACTTGATGTTGAGATCTCAGTGATAGCTTCTTTCATCACAAATTAACCCCATTGCCTGTTCTAATAGATCACTTTATTCTATTAACTCAGGATCAGTTGCAATTGCAATAGCCCTCTATCATTTTATGGACCAAGTATACCAATAATAGTACTAACAATAATCGTAGCAATAATAGCCGAAATTGTATTGATCGCCTTCTGCTTCAACTAGCCGAGGTTGTGGCTGGTCGTCCAAAATATTAGAAAACATCCCAGGTACATGTTTAGGTTAGGTATTTTCAGTTTGCCTGATGCTGTATGATTGACAAAAATGAAAAAGTAGTATTTATGCCAATGCGTTCCTTGCAATCCCGGGTAGCTGCCAGAAATTAGTAGATATGATTCATAAAATTCAAAAATTTGCTTTAAGATATTACCACATAAACGAAACAGATTCTGAGCCTCTAAAATAAGTTATCCAGGTAAAAATTTTACTCATAATCATCAGAGTGAAACTTTTCTGGCTTACACCATACAATAAGTACTATTTCATGCTGTGGCTTTTCTCATGCACTTAAAAGTACATTTAACACTTAATAATTTTATTAGATTCTATTATATCCACATTTTCCATAATGACACCAGTATTTTCTCGCTAATCTGTTCTCATAACATTTGCAGATATCAATTTGTGACATTTGACTTGTGCTGCATTCTTAATCAACTACAGAAAACACATCAACATTTGAAATCTGGTTACATTTTAAGACAAGTGAACGTAGAAACCATAATTTTAATACCATTTAATTGGCCATTCATTTATCAAAGACCAGAGTTTAACCTCAATAATAATTTTGATCGCAAGAAATTAATATTCGCGATATGCCCCAACGTGCACCAGTTGCATTATTTACATAACTAGCCATAACTCGACGCCAATATAAGCACAAAAAAGTCACAAGCAATTAAGGGGGTTCCAGTGAACTGAACTCATACATCACAGAAATAATTGTACATTGAAAACTCATTACATGTTGTCCACCTTATCTTCACTCTCCTCCCAGACAAATTGTATTGTCTTTTCTTTTTTTTAGGGGGGAGGGGGAACCAAAAAGTTGGAGTAATGATCACTTGAGTGATCTTCAGTGTTTTAAAGCTCAATGGGTCTGGTGAGCGCAGAGCCCGAAACCCCGAAAAGATCAATTGTGGTTGGGACTATTCTTTTTTAATTCATTCAGGTGTCTTTCCTGATCTCCAGTTACAGATTTCTTGTTTCCTGTGATCTTATTCAATTCATCACCAGAATCTAAGTGCCAGTGTAGAAAACTATTAGCACAACAGTTCAGGTGTATGGTTGTATTTGGATACCAGGATGGATCTTAACGAGAATTTGATTATTTATTAATGACACGACACAGACAACCAGTCAAAGTGGTCGGAAACTGCTGATCAATTGCTGCCAACAACGAAGACAACGATGACTGAAGATCAAGGTACACATATAATCTTTTTTTTTCTCGTCTACTTTTCATGAGTACTTTTTACTTGATCGGATATTTTGTAGTGTAATTATATGATTTACGATGCTAAATGCAGCAGTTACGTACGGCTTGTTTTCAGAGTGTTATTTGTAGTGCAGTTGATTTCATGCAACAAAAACTGGACCCACTACGTATTTTCATTTGCAAAGATCAATAAACAAAACTGTCTAAACTGTTCGTTAATTAATACAGGTTACCTATACCGTATGCTTTTAATCACTTACTCATGCCATCATCACTGGTCCTTCGAGCAGGATATTTCACATCAAATATAAATTCCCCCAACCGCTTACCTTTTTCTCAAATTATTAACTTTATTTTATCGAAATGCTATCACAAGGATACCACCATCATTCCGTCCAACAACTTCCAGCAATCAACTTCACCTGTCTTGTAACGACGTTTTTCCCTTGCTTCCTTTCTTAGTTTCGATATTCCATTTAAGCCAAGACCCTCATTTTATCTTCTTAAAAACCTTCAATTCTCATCACCTTGACAGAACATCCACCACCATCAAAAGTCAACATTTAAGGGGTAGCAGAGTCCACAACTAATTTTCCCTCATGACGAAATAGGTACTGTGACCCCGGTGTGCGTGTATCAAACAAATTGCTGCGGGCATGTAAGTACATCATCGTACAATTTCTTGGAAAAAAAAACTGTCGAAAAACTTGAGAAAAGAGGAAGGAAGTTGAAGATTGACCAGTCGATTGAGGAGATTAAACAATCGATTCCGCAGACCAAATTAGTGGCCATCCGAAAGGTAACCAGAAGTGGGCATATATCCAGTTGGATTGTGGGGCTAATGGCGATGCTACGCTCAACCATAGGCCCATGTTAAAACTAATGGGACCCAATCATCCAATACTCCCATTAGAAGTGATCTGTTTTAATGACGGGCGGTAGATGGGTGCTCCACACTTCTCCGTTCCCATACCACCTGGAATTACCTGTGTACAGCACAGGTGCTCATTTTTCTCTCCTCCATTCCTTATCATCATCACAAGCCAGTCTGACCACCAAATGACCACCGGCTTCGATGAATGGAGTTTGAGTTGGACTTGGTGTTTTGTTTGTTTTCGTCCAACAATAGTCCAGCACTTAACTTGTGATGTACTTTAAAGTCGCCATCGTGTAACTACTACGCCGCCGACGACAACATCAACAACCGAGAAGACTTTTTGTTTTTCCTCCTTCGATTTTAAAAATTGTAAAAATTTCTCAGCATCAGCATCGGCTCAATCGCGGTAATTTCCCGTTCCCGTTCAATTCGGCTTCGAGGTGATCTTCTTTTTCGACCCCATTGGTCGTTGTCGGATGTTCGGCCCAATCGAATTTAATGATAATGATGATGATGATTCCTTTCGCAGAGCGGCGACTGATGATATTTTTCGTTGTCTCACAAGGAAACGATTGGACTTTGGTAGGTGCCATGCATCCCCCTTCACGTCCCCCGCTCCCCCCCAATGAGTTCATCGCGGCCAATAAAGCAATATAGAGAGTATGCGTCCCAAGATGACTGATTTGTCTGCCTTTCGGAATTCTCTCCAAGGCTAAAATTAAAAAGTCATAAGAATACAATCCGAAATTGCCCGCTTTCAAAGGATTTTTATAAATTTGAGCTAATAAACTGACAGATGGATCATCATCGGACCGAAGGTGATTGAAGCATTGACGGCGAAGGGAAATGATCAAGATTTTGACGGGTAATTGGCAGGTGATTTTGGCGGCAGTGAAAAAGATTTCCTTGATACAGGAAAATGAAAGAGGTCACGAATATTATTATTTTTTTTAAATGTCTGTTGTTTTTGTCAATTTAATTGTTCGCTTTCATTGATAGATCGTTTTTCTTATCGTATACATATTTCGATTATTTGATATGTGGATATTTCAACCCTTTTCAGGAGAAAGAAAGATAATCTAAATGCTAAGGCTTGGATATTTTGTGACAAATGCATCAACGAGTTTTGGAGCTTTATTCCTTAAAGTGTATACAATTCTAGTATTGATGCTTCGAATACAAGATGCTCTTCATTCCTTTTTAAGCTGTAAAAACAATCAGTATACGTCTAATTCTCCAATACAAGCATGCGAAACTAATCATTACCAACGCATTTTACAATATAGCAATTTAGTGTTTAATGGCGATAGGTTATAGCTTCAAAATAATAAAAATACGAAAATTGAACCTTGCGAAATGCCATGAACATTCTCAAAAATTTTTTTCAATGTCTCTAGGAGAAGACCTAATTAATAATTCAATTGGAGCAACAGAAAAAGGTACCTAATAAGCTAAAAAAAATAAAAATAATAAAACAAATAAGCGAAATTAACTTGTAGTTGTTTTACTTTTTTGGTAGGGCATTACTCGGTATTATAAGTCAACATGCGGAAAAGGAAGTTATATATTAACATCAACTATTAGAATCTAAACCACATCTCGATAAATGCCAATATTTCTTTCAATACTGGAAGTATATCATGAAATTCCCCACGAGATTTTTCGAAAAACTTAAAATTTCAACTATTCAAAATATTCAAATTTCTGAAACTTGAGATATTTGAAAAATTTGAATGATTGAATTTGAAATTCGATTAATTATACATTCGAGTTTTTTAATATTCGAAATTTCAAATAATTAGAAACTTGAAATAAGTTCTATTTTTATTGCCATCAATTTCGGAACAGTTATGGATTGAATTAAAAATTGTACCTGAAAAATAAGATTTATTCCGAATGATTTAAAAATTATTTCATTGGAGGACTGGTCCAACTAAAATCAAAAAGAATAGTTTATTTAGATATTATTATTGTCCGGTGCAAGATTTCCACTTCAGCCGCCATTTTAGATACCTTTGACTTTTATTCATGCTATGATAAAAAATGTTGCTAATATTAATGTCAATATTACTATACCACATTGATACTAACATTTTTCTTTCAAAAGTGCACATTTTAAAACAAAGAAATTAATTTCAAATATTGAGGACCTATTATAAAAATACCAAAAAAAGTTCTTGTGCTAATCGTTTTGATTTCAAATTGGAGAATGTTGTTTGATCTTTATAACTTCTTCTGAAATATCTGTAGATGAGTTGAAGAAGGACTCATATCAGTTTTTGGCTGTTTGGACTTAAAAAGTACAATGTAGATAATTTTTCAGTTTTTTTCTTTATCATTGGTGTAAAAAAGGGTAATAATAATAATAATTAGCATAAATCAAAGATGACATCTACCCTTCTTGAACTCATCTAGAACTCATCATGCGTGAAACAATTCATGGGCGATGGGTATAAAACTTGCTCGCAAAAAATAGAAATATTTTCGTATTGTGTTTTCTTTTCGGTAAGGTCATTCCAAGTTTTGAAAATTATGGTTTACTCATTTCCAGTTCAAATTTTCAAAAACTGCTTATTAAAACACAAGGAGATCTTACTGTAAGGATTAAAAATAGATTTTTTTTAATCATTTTAAAATCATTTTCCTTTTCAATAGTATTTTGTTTAAAAGACATATTTTAAATTCTTGTTTTTTTGAAATAAAAGAAATTGAGGATAAAATAAATGCAGGTGGTTATATTTTCGAAGAAAAAGAAGAAATTTTTAGTATGAATTTTGTGGATTCTGATTTGAAAAAAAACAACATTCATTTATTGGTAGAAGGAATTGGATACACACTTTTCTCTGCCAGAGTTAGAAATAATCTTGTGGCATAGATTTCTTGACATTTTTTATTAATTTATATTTTTTTACTACATTTGTTTTTGTTTCACAACTTTTTATTAAAATATAATTAATTTGGTGGGTTCAGAAGGGTATGTTCTATTATGACCTGTTAAAACCTAGGGATTGTCATCAACAACGACCAAAATACGGCAAATGATACGACAAAGTGATTTTCCAGCATGATAACGCGCGATCACATGTCGCTAAAACGGTCAAGGAAACTCTAGAGCTGTTCTACCCCATCCGCCGTATTTACAAAACATTGCTCCTTTTGATTTCTACTTGTTTTGATCCATGCAGAACCACCTTTCTGACAAGCATTTCAATTCTTTTGAAGATATCAATGGCTCGATTCACGGATTATTCTGCCGAGGAATCCGCTTTTTACCAGAATGATAGACAGTATTTTGAATAACATGTACACATGTACTTTGTTACGAAATAAACGTTCATTTTCATAAAAAAATTAATACCCAAAAAGTATACAGGAAATACTCTTACAACCCGAAGAACTTACTCGTCAAAAAACCTTCTATATTAATCTTCATTTTGTTCTTAAATAAAAATATTAAGAAAATAAAAAGAAAACTAATAAAAGCAATAAAAAAAATTATATAGCGTCCTAGATATGTACCATTTTTATAATGAATGTATTACAGAAAAAAAATCAAAACAACACATTTTTGGCTTTAACAACAATGTAGATCATAGTTCAGTCGGTAAATAAAATCTCTTCTTCTCCCAATTGTACGTCTTCTTTATACATGTAATAGGAGGTATCATGGACTTATGACTTATCTACGTAAGTCATTAATATACTAGCTAAATAGGATAGATCTTAGTACTGATCCCTGAGGCACATTGCAATTAGAGAAACAGGGCTACATGATAATGTTTTCTTCCTTAACGATTTGATTGCATTCAAACAGATAATTGAGGAGGTTCGGCTTCATTATTTTTTTTATTATATCTCCATCCTCGATAGAATGACTTTATTTTTATAATAAAATTTTGTTTTTTAGTATTTTTCTTCGAGGGAGTTATTAAGTTTTGAAAAAGTACGATAGGGGCATTGCATGGGATTCTGCGTTTTCTGCAAATAAGATTTAAAAAAACGTACTTTCGTCAAAAAAGAAATATTCAAGTTTTGTAATAAGCCTCCTGAGTGATTCAGTAAGTTGAGTGCTGATGTCTTCATCAGCAGTTTCTACACTGCTGCTTTTATTAAAATTGTTTTAGTAAAGCGGTATTCAGTGTAATTATTAATATAGTCATTGGTATTAACGTGACGAAAAAAAAAATAATATTGGGAGCTCGAGATCCAACTATAGAACGTGACGTGAAGTAAGTATTTTCTGATTGAGCTAAGAGAACTTTTTCATTTCATTTCCATAATATTTACCCGTTCTGGTACATAATTTACAAAATAGATTGATAAACGGATTTAAAAATATTTCTGCTTTCTATTCGGTGCGTTCGTTTGAATTTCTGATATTAATTGCTCGCAACCGATGTTTTTGTAGTCACGATAAATATATAAAGCATATTGTGAAGAGGTTGTTTTGGTGTACGATTATAATTTAAATATAAGTTCTATGGAATAGGTGTGTGTTGACTGCGAAAAGACTGCTGATATTGACTATTAGGATGATAGGATATAGTGAAGTACCAAATCAATGACATACCTCGACTGAAAAATAAATTGTTTCAATCTGGAACCTTGAGAACCTCCACAAACACAAAATAATTGATTTAACATTTACCTTTTGAACACGGTCCAAAAATAAACTGATTACAAACTGATTAGTTAATTTTGGGTTAAATTTATTATCACGTATTATAGCTAAGCTCTAGGTAGAAACCCGATTGCCAATAATTTAAAAATTATTAATTTTCAATATAATGAATAAATAATTTAGCTTACCACAAATTTCTCAGGATTTTGGAGGGATAAGGTAAAATATTATAGCCTTAAGATTGATTAAGGAGATCATCATTCGGAGCGGAAGGATTTTGTGCCGAAGTGGAAGAAAAACATAAATTCATGTCATTCGAATACAAGTTACAAACAATGAATATTTTCGCCCCATAGTCTGAGTGGATTGAAATTATAGTTCAAAACCTTTCAAGCTTCAAACAATTTCGGAGGACAAAAAAGATATGGATAGTTAAATAAATACATGACATTATTTTTGACTTTTATATAATTACGTAGAACCTACTCCCCGTTAAAATACAAATTTTAGGAAGATTACTGTTGAAACAAAAGTTGTGCTTTTGTTGCGACAAAAAGCTAAGAAATCTTGATGTTAGTAATTAAAAATTTATATTTACTTAATATTATTATATTAAATAATAAATTAATTGTTGTATTTAAAACTGTATTTGTCAGCTGGCAGAACCATTTTTATAAAAGTTAAATTGATATTATTATTAAAAGAGAGCCAACGCCACCAAGAATACCTATAGAAATGTAGTAGGGTAAAAAAAGTGATGACCCGGTTGTATAGTAATATTGTATCATATTGATTGACTTTAAACAAACACCAAAATATTAAAATGTAAACAAGAAGCCCACAAAAAGTAAAAAGGATTTAAAGGAAAGGATTTCCGTTTTGACAAGGAGTACATAAAAAAAATCTAAATCCTAAGAAGGAACTCCCCTTCCTTTCACAAAATAGCTTAAAATTTAGGTTGAAAAGACATACATATTGGAATCCTTTTATTTATATAAATTCAGTTCATCAATTTAAAGTTTATGTAGGATATATGGCATAATCTTAGAGAAAGAGTTGCGACGCGTTAAGTTCGTAACGAAATTGAGCTTCAAAATGTCCTTTTTGACGGGTGAAACAATACCTTAACAACCTTTTACAAGAACATTATTGACTGATTGATTGAAATAGCTTTTTATAGATAAAGAAACAACGAGGACCAGCCCACATATTATAAGTAAATGTAAAACTTTATAATTTAAAACCAAACAAATAATTAATTTTTACAAAAATTGTAGGTAGTTTTGCACCTACTCATGTAAGTTGGATAATATTGCCAATTGTATCAGATAATGCTTTTAATATTTAAGTTATGATTGAAAAGCTATCTCAGTGTTGCAACAAATGGAATTTGAAGGCATGACATTATGAAGAATATGAGAATATGAAAAAGGACCTAATTTCCGACAATTTAAATATTTTTGCTCAGCCGTGAATTTCACTTTGTTACAAGCTGACAGTTTTTTAAGGTTTTTTTTTAAACGTATCAAATACCCTAAACTATATGGTACACTTGGAGGCTGGTTTAAGCAAACTTTTTCTAGAGGCGATCTACTAGATTTAAATGGGAGACTATGGAAAAAGAAGGCAACGAAGTTATGCTCCTATGTAACAGAGAAGAGGTAGAGAATTCATATCATTTTGTTTCTGTACGCTCTATTTTGTTGTTTTTTTGGATTGATTATTATTATCACTGTCTTAATACATTACGGCGTATTTACATTAACTTTTTTTACCCACTATAACAAAAGTCATAAATGAAGATTGGAATATTGGTCGATCAGCTACTGGTCGAATGACCTACATTAAAAAAATTCTTGTCATTGGAAAATAGAACTTAGGAGTTTTGTTCTGTGGAGAAAAATAAAGAGCGACAAGGCCATGAATATCATAAAGAATTTCGTAAGTTAACAATCAACATTCAAACTTAAAATCTTGGATATTCAGTTCGGAACCCTGTAACTTTCCTAACAATAGCAACTATTGTACACTTCTAAGGTCGAAAATTGTAATAAAGCATTTGCGAATGTAACCCTGTAGTCAACAGTGTAACCTAATAAATAAATAAATAAAGCAAAAATAAACGAACTAACATTCCACACTACCTGACGCAATATCTTCCCAACAATGGGTTAAATAATGAGAAGAAAAAATAAAAGACAGAGAGGAGAGTCAATTAAAAAAAATCCCTTGTGCACAAAACAGAAAATACAGGTGGATTACAATTGCAAAAAATGTAACAAATAAGGTAAATTAAAGTTCATTAACATCCTACATTCAGAAAATGTGTTTTTTCGTAATTATTTGGGAATTTTACTTTTTTTTCTACACAAACTTTATGCAATATGTTACTACTCTGCAAATTCGTACTCTTTTCTTGTACGTATGTAACTCTTAATGGTCGAAAAGTCTCGCTGGGAGGATGATACATATATAATACGAGAAATTCATGACTATGTCTTCCACGAAAAAAGCCAGAAACCGTCCTTGATAACGATTTTGAGGCTGCTGTTGAAGCTGTTGAGCACTTCGACGGCAATAAAATGTTTTATAACAGAATTACGTGTATCTCAAAAACTATTAATATTAATATAGGTATCTTTTCAAGATTGGGAAAAGCCAAAAACGTCAAGAAATTGGGTTTCACATGAGTTGAAGATTTTATCATTTGCAAATGTGTTCTACATTGACTTTAAGAAATAGAATAGATCCTTTTTTGAAAACAATCATATTTTCTCATTAAAAATCAAACTCCAAAATAGTCCCTGAATGTTTATGATACTAACAGGAGATTTTGGTCACTGTCTGATGGTCTGCTGTGGGTATAATTCATTATCCTTTCCTTTAACCAGGAGAAACTATTAATGCTGAACGTTATAGTTCCGCGTTAGATCTTATGCACTCTATGAAGAAAATAGCCTGCATTAGTCAATCGATATGAGCCCATCCTACTTCATGATACTGCAAGACCCCATGCTTCACAAATTAATGTACAGAAATGTTCAGAGTTAGAGTACGTAATTCTCCTTGGGCCTTTTTATCTTCCAGATATCTTTCCAACAGATTTTCAACTTTGTAGAAGTTTCGCGAATCATTCTTGTGCCAGAAAATATTTAGAGACACAATCTCTGTGATGCAGGCCTTCGAAGATTTAATGGCTTCCAAATCGAGACTTCTTCAAAAAAGATATACTTTGTCATTAGAATTCCCTTAGAAAAATGTGGTGATTGCAAATGGTTGCCTATTTCGATTAAAATAAAATCAAAAGTAATTTTCAAAAGCATCAATATACATTTTTTATTTAAAAAATCCGACATTTCATTATTATGTGAGCTGACACACGAATTTTATGGGCAAAAAAATAAAAATATTTTTTCCGGAAATCTTATTGTACATAGACCCAGGGCTAAGTGAGGCCATAATTTCTGCATTTGTAATCTGTGCTTCAGTTTTTATTAACATTTTTGTGATAGTAGGTAGTTCCACTCTTTCTTGTCATGAACCTTAATCTCAGTTTTGTTTACTAGTGTTTAAACTATTGATGACTTGCGGTATTTGTATTGAAATTTCTGTCAACTTTGTGTATCCCGAATAAATATCCTAAAATGTCTAGGATACCCTTACGGGATTTTAGACCGACAATTTTGCTACCACAAAATTTTGAAAAATTACCATATTAAAAAATATTATACAAAACAAATTTTATTAAGACATCTCTAACGGTTCCGGTTCCTAAGCCTGTGTACAAAATTCAGTAAATTTACACGGACAAGATAGACACATTCCGCACTATAAGTACGCAAGACTTATCTGGTATTATCTGCGGTATTAGATTGCCTTTTTCCAAATCCAGGCAGAATTAGGTTTCAACCAGGTTTTATTTGATAATGGCTGAATAATCAACAAAGTTAAACCTG
>QYTT01083026.1:13750-25668 GCA_006980735.1 Dasypogon diadema
GTGAAGTACCAAATCAATGACATACCTCGACTGAAAAATAAATTGTTTCAATCTGGAACCTTGAGAACCTCCACAAACACAAAATAATTGATTTAACATTTACCTTTTGAACACGGTCCAAAAATAAACTGATTACAAACTGATTAGTTAATTTTGGGTTAAATTTATTATCACGTATTATAGCTAAGCTCTAGGTAGAAACCCGATTGCCAATAATTTAAAAATTATTAATTTTCAATATAATGAATAAATAATTTAGCTTACCACAAATTTCTCAATGAAATACATGACATTATTTTTGACTTTTATATAATTACGTAGAACCTACTCTCCGTTAAAATACAAATTTTAGGAAGATTACTGTTGAAACAAAAGTTGTGCTTTTGTTGCGACAAAAAGCTAAGAAATCTTGATGTTAGTAATTAAAAATTTATATTTACTTAATATTATTATATTAAAATATTAGAAAAAACATCAAACACCAAAGTTCGAGGTTAGTATGGAATTCTTTAACTACAGCCTTTTCCGCAAGAGAAGTTGCAATTGAAGCACACGTAAAAACGCATGTCAACATTTTCCAAAGCCTCTGGTTATGTTGGATGAATTAGAAAAAGGTGGACAGACTTTCTTTTACAACAAATATAATGCCATAGACAATGACAAAATTTTATGTCTGAAATTAATATGACCGCATTTGGGGAGAATTATGTTAAAGAAATATTTTACAATTGCATGAGCGGATACGACTGGATCATTTTGTAAAATTTAATAATCTATACGAAAAATACCAACAAATTCTTGTAATTAAATACTTTATTAGTAGTTAACTTAAAATTTAAATAAAATTGTGGTATTTAAAACTATATTTGTCAGCTGGCAGACGACAAGAACCATTGTTATAAAAGTTAAATTTTGTTTGATATTATTATTAAAAGAGAGCCAACACCACCAAGTATACCTATAGAAATATAGTAGGGTAAAAAGAAGTGATGGTCCGGTTGTATAGTAATATTGTATTATATTGATTTCTTTATATATAATATAGTGGCCCTGCATACAAAATAATTGACTTTAAAATAGCAACAACAACAAACACCAAAATGTTAAAATGTAAACAAGAAGCCCACACAAAGTAAAAAGAATTTAAAGGGAAGGATTTTCGTTTTGACAAGGAGTACATAAAAAAATCGAAATCCTAAGAAGGAACTCCCCTTTCTTTTACAAAGTAGCTTAAAATTTTGGGTTCGTGGAAGCTTTGAAAAGACATACATATTGGAATCCTTTTATTTATATAAATATATAATTCAGTTCATCAATTTAAAGTTTATAGAGCAAATATGGCATAATCTTACAGAAAGAGTTGCGAAGCGCTAAGTTCGTAACGAAATTGAGCTTAAAAATGTCCTTTTTGACGAGTGAAACAATACCTTAATAACCTTTTACAAGAACATTATTGACTGATTGATTGAAATGGCTTTTTATAGGTAAAGAAACAACGAGGTCCTACCAAATATTAAGTAAATGTAAAACTTTATAATTTAAAACTAAACAAATAATTATTTTTTAGAAAAATTTTAGGTAGGGTTGTACCGTGTCTTAACTTTCGACTGTAGACAACATATTTTCGTAATATGTAATATAATTAAGGTATAGCAGCTGAAAGCTAAAAACAGTCAAAAACAGGGATCTTTTTATTGATTATTATTTAGTTTTGAGAAGGAACTGGTGTGAGGATCAACTTACTCATGTACGCTGATAATATTGTGTTGTATCAGATGATGTTTGTAATATTTAAGCTATCTCAGTGTTGCAACAGATGCAATTTGAAGGTAAATATGCTTCACAGACATGGGATTATTACGGCGTACATTAACTTTGTTTACCCACTGTATAGCAAAACTCATAAATGAAGATTGGAATATTAGTCGATGAGCTACTGGTTGAATGACCTACATTTAAAAAAATTCTTGTCATTAGAAAATAGAACTTAAGAATTTTGTTCTGTGGAGAAAAATAAAGAGCGGCAAGGCCATGAATTTCATAAAGAATTGCTTAAGTTAACAATCAACATTCAAACTTAAAATCTTGGATATTCAGTTCGGGACCCTGTATCTTTCCTAACAATAGCGACTATTGTACACTTCTAAGGTCGAAAATTGTAATAAAGCATTTGCGAATGTAACCCTGTAGTCAACAGTGTTACCTAATAAAAATAAATAAATAAATAAATAAAGCAAAAATAAACGAACTAAAATTCCACACTACCTGACGCAATATCTTCCCAACAATGGGTTAAATAATGAGAAGAAAAAATAAAAGACAGAGAGGAGAGTCAATTAAAAAAAAATCCCTTGTGCACAAAAAAGAAAATACAGGTGGATTACAATTGCAGAAAAAGTTACAAATAAGGTAAATTAAAGTTCATTAACATTCTACATACAGAAAAGGTGTTTTTTTTAATTATTTGGGAATTTTACTTTTTTTTTCTACACAAACTTTATGCAATATGTTACTACCCTGCAAATTCGTACTCTTTTCTTGTACGTATGTAACTCTTAATGGTCGAAAAGTCTCGCTGGGACGATGATACATATATAATACAAGAAATTCAAGACTGTATCTTCCACGAAAAAGCCAGAAACGGTTTTTGATAACGATTTTGAGGCTGCTGTTGAAGCTGTTGAGCACTTCGACGGCGATAAAATGTTTTTCAACAGAATTACGTGTATCTCAAAAGCTATTAATATAGGTATCTTTTCAAGATTGGGAAAAGACAAAAACGTCAAGAAATTGGGTTTCACATGAGTTGAAGATTTTATAATTTGCAAATGTGTTCTAGGTTGGCTTTAAGAAACAGAATAGATCCTTTTTTTAAAACAATCATTACCTGCGAATAAGGTGAAACGAAACGGATATTTTTTCATTAAAAATCAAACTCCAAAATCGTCCTTGAATGTTTATTATACTAACAAGAGATTTTGGTCACCGTCTGATGGTCTGCTGTGGGTATAATTCATTATTCTTTCCTTTAAACAGGTGAAACTATTAATGCTTAACGTTATAGTTATAGTTCCGCGTTAGATCTTATGCACACTATGAAAATAGCTTGCATTAGTGAGTCGATATGAGCGAAGGATGGGCTCATGATACTGCAAGACCCCATGCTTCACAAATTAATGTACAGAAATGTTCAGAGTTAGGGTACGTAATTCTCCTTGGACCTTTTTATCTTCCAGATATCTTTTCAACAGATTTTCAACTTTGTAGAAGTTTCGCGAATCATTCTTGTGCCAGAAAATATTTAGAGACACAGTCTCTGTGATTCAGGCCTTCGAAGATTTAATGGCTTCCAAATCGAGACTTCTTCGAAAAGGATATTTTGTCATTAGTAGATATTCCCTTAGAAAAATGTGGTGATTGCAAATGGTTGCCTATTTCGATTACAATAAAATCAAGAGTAATTTTCAAAAGCATCAATATACATTTTTTATTTAAAAAAATCCAACATTTCATTATTATGTGAGCTGACACACGAATTTTATGGGAAATGTGATGTGAACTTTTGCAAAAAAATAAACATAAAAATATTTCTTCCGGAAATCTTATTTATTGTACATATGTAGATTCAGGGCTAAGTGAGGCCATAATTTCTGCATTTGTAATCTGTGCGTTAGTTTTTATTAACATTTTTGTGAAAGTAAGTAGTTCCACTGTTTCTTGGCATGAATCTTAATCTCAGTTTTGTTTACTAGTGTTAAACTATTGATGATTTCCGGGATTTGTATTGAAATTTCTGTGAAGAAGTTTTGATTTTGTTTATTCCGAATAAATATCCTACAATGTCTAGGATACCTTCATGGGATTTTAGACCTACAATTTTGCTACCACAAAATTTTGAAAAATTACCATATTAAAGAATATTATACAAAACAAATTTTATGAAGACATCTCTAACGGTTCCTATTCCTAAGCCTGTGTACAAAATTCAGTAAATTTACACGGACAAGATAGACACATTCCGCACTATAAGTACGCAAGACTTATCTGGTATTATCTGCGGTATTAGATTGCCTTTTTCCAAATCCAGGCAGAATTAGGTTTCAACCAGGTTTTATTAGATAATGGCTGAATAATCAACAAAGTTAAACCTGTCAGAGACTACCTCTTCAAAAAGTTTGAAGCCTAAACAGATTTGGCATATTATTGCGTAATTTTTTTGCAAAAAAACACCCAATGAAGTAAACCGGTCCCCTTGAATTTCTAAAATTTATTTTCCAAGAAAAGGTAGAAGGAAGAACACGGGCATTAAGTTTTATATATAAAAAAAAATAAAATGCTATTAAAGCTATTAATTTCGATGCATCAAAATTAATAAAAATTGGAGATCCAACTTTCAAGATACTTTCAAGACACTACTTATGAGGTTTTTCTTTTTTTAAGTTAAATTTTAATAAAACTGGGTTAAAATCCTTCCAGCGTGTGACTATTTCGATTATTTCAATTCCAATTTCACCAGAAATTTTGAGTTTTCAGATTGGTTAAAAGCTCAGTCACTGTTCTATGCTGTTCCGAAGTGAATTTTTTTGACGGCAGTTAAACTAAGTTCGATATAATGCTCAAAATTTAAGAAAAAAAAATCAATCATCCCTTTTTAGAATAAATTTCGATGGAAAGAGGAACTCATAATGAATAGTCACCTGCGCTTTTGACTTATACCAAATTCACAGTGAGGGCTTAGTGCAAAGGACACAGGAACAATTTCACACCCACTTACTACATATTTTTTCTACTCATGGAATTTCACACAAAAATAAAGGAAGTCAAAAGGGACACTCCAAACGCACGTTTGTAAAATTTTTCGAATAGAAACAAAATTATTGTTCACTTACCTGTTGCCAAAATTGTGCCAACAAATAAATTCGTTCCTTTTTGAATAGCCAATCCATAGATTGAACAGCCGGCAAATCCATATCGGCTGCTCCGGTTGTTTGCGGTAGCGTTGGCTGCATTCGGGCGAACTGTCTGATGGCGGAGGTGATACCCTCCTCCAGTTCCTCACCACTATTACTACTTCTATTACTACCAAAATTATTCACTTTGCCATCAAACCGACTTTGATTACCATTGAGATTTTCAAAAATTTCCGAATTTTCACTGTTACTAATATTCACCACGTTGTAATCAGTAACGCAGTGATTTCTACTGCTCTCATTTAAACCTTTCTCACTATTATCACAATAACTTTGATTCTTATCACTGTTGGGACTGCTATTTATAATAATACCGTTATTATCAGTATTGGCAATTTGATTCGATTCACTGTACAAATTTAATAAGCCCTGTAAATTTCTTAGGCCATGTAAGAAACCCTCCGAGGAGGAGGGTAAATTCGTTAAATATGCCGTGGTGACTGATTTTCTATGATTTTAACGCATTGGGATATTATCGGTTGTGTGTTCACAAATAATCGTCAACAGTTCCACAAAAAGTGTTTTAATGGTTTTACCACGGTTTCCACCGAAATCGAAGAAGAAAAAAAATATGTCACAAGCACTGACGAGAAAATTTCTTGAATTTTCTTTTCATCTTTTCTACTGAAATTGTTTGAAAACTTTGTTCACTGTGAAATGTTTTAATTTCCTTCGGTTGTGCAGCGGTACCATATTTTCCATAGAATGTATATAGTGAAAATTTCGGAAGACGACCAAAAGTGCCGATCAACACCAATTAACCAGTGGTTAACACCTGAATGATAACGTTACACTTGACTGTTATAAAAGGCTAAATCACTGCTATAACTGACGGGTACGCTGTCTCGCAGTAATTGGTGTCGCTGCTGTCGATAGTGCTCTTGTTGATGTTCTTACTGGTGTAGTGTGATAGTATTAGTGGCGGTCGTACAACAGAAGTAATCACAACCGTCTTAATAATCATCGTTTTTTTTCACCTCTGCACACCCCTGAGGCTTTTATTGTATTACTCAACGTTTTGTTTACCTTTTTTGCTAGGCACAACACAATTTCACCAGTGCATCTTGTTCTCGCGTGTTCTTGCCCAACTCTAAAACAAAAAGAAAAGATTTTTTCTTTCCTTCCTTATTATTTTTTTTTTTTTTTTTTTTTGTTAGATATGTCAACTGAAAATCGGACTTGGAGTTCACATGCACTTCTTTGTCACAAAATCACATTTTTTGAAGAAAAAAAAAAACACAAAAAAAATAAATTTTTTTTCAAATCACATTTTTTTGATCACTCATCAATTCCGACTGATCTCTTCACCACTGTACGTGACACAAACACTCAGACAACATCAGAGAAGCGAACAAATGATTTTTATGTAATTAATTCACTTGCAATCAAAAAGCGGATGTTCATGACTACGTTTCTTCCGAGCACGCAACGAGAAAACTCCCTCCCGATGTTGCCTGTCATGAATTCAGCTGATGACTGAAAACTTCAAACAAACACGAAATACATGCAACCCCCGGCAAAATGTGGCCACTCACAGAAAGGCCAGAAGACAGAGAACGCACCAACACCACTGTCCGTCGAGCTGTCGTGTGTCGAGCAAGAACAACAAGAATACGGCAAAGTAGCTGGCGAAGAAGAAGCACCAGCAGCAACACAGCAGCAGCAGCAGCAGCAACGGCAGACGTCGCTTGTGAAGTCGAAGTTGTGCCCCGTTGCCAGAAATGTGCCTTTCCTGCTGCTGTCGTTCGTTGGTGTCTTTACCTTGGCTGCGTGGCCTGGTCGCTCACAGCTCTACACCAATGCGACGTCAGTCAAACCAGTACCCAGCACCAGATTCGATGGTGGCGGTGTGTAGAAGGTATTTTTGAATATCGCGGGATTTTACTGTGTTCCCTGTCGTTTTCCTGCTGCCTTTTCTCAATCCTCGGCCACACTGCACCCTGTGCAGCTCCACTGAATAATGTTAGCAAACACCTCTCGATTTTACACACGGTTGTATTAGGTGGGCAATAAAATTCCCTGCCGAGATCCTGAACCACTACTACAATTGCACTGCGAAAATCTTGTCCAGGAAAATGTAAAGAAAAAACCTGAACTTTATCCCATTCCAAAGATATTATAATTCTTTTTCCTTAAAAAGTTCCTTAACCCACTCACTCCCGCCTGCAATCGGTCGCATCAATCCATCTCACTCTCGTAGTAGTACACCCTTTAAAAATTCTCCTCCTCAAAATCTCTCTCTTATTCTTGTTCTTATTTCTCTATATTCGATGATCGGTTATTCTTTTTCCATATATGAACCGTACTTTGTTATATACCCCTCCCCCCAATCGCACTAAGAGACAAGTCGAACAAATTTCAGTCACACGACCAGAAAAAAACAAAAAAAAAGCGAGAACGATGGCGAAGGCGATACACACAATACATGAACGCATGCGGCCAATAATATACAACAAATCCAATCCTCCGTTCGCCTTGTAGCGCTCTCAGTCCAGCGCTCAGCTTTACGACGGCACAAGATATATAGAAAAATAAAACGGCAAAAACGCCACTGATCAAGAAGAAGAAGAAAGTCTCACCTATACAAAATCTCTGGAACATCTCGCCTTCGCCTTGTTGTTGGTGGTTCCCTAAAAATCTCCTAAAATGCAGCCGCCTCGCCTCAGTGTTCAGCACAGTCGGACCTACCTACCTACACCATTCCAGTGGCCCGTAATCAAAACAAGAAAATCCTTCTCTCTTTCTCTCGCCAACTCAAAGTATCTCTCAAAGTATCCGGCTACACAATGACAAAATTATGTATAAAGGGAGGATGAACCAAACCAATATCTGAAGATTGAACGGTATCAAATGGGATGGCATTTCTCTATATCGGAAAAAGAAGATGGAAAACCGTTTTTTTATCAGTTCTGATACACATTCAAACACACACGCTGCGGGCTCCTTGTAAGAATAAGGTTATGTCACCAACACATCCGTGGGATCAATGAGCAAGAAAAAATTTCAATTCGACATCACCTCCCTAATATACACCGTCGCACGTATGTGAAAGAGGACAATATACGAAACGACAGTCGAATATCGAAAATTTTTTTCTTTCCATATAATCGAATGATAGCCGAGCGAGAGATTGAGAAAAAAGAACGAAAACAGAATGGAAAGAGAATTGCAGCATGTTCCACTCTCGTTTCTTTAAGTAAATCGCCAAAGAGAACTGTTAACTGTTATTCGAAGTTATTTTCGAACGTTATGTGCCATCGAACTCGTGTTCGCACAAATTTTAAGTTTGAAGAGCTTAAGAGAAAATAAGTCCATCTCTCTGGCAAGAGAGAACTTAAAAATAAGTCGAAAATGCACCACTACACTTTTACTCTTTCAGTGTAGTTATTTGCCGTTGCCAGTGCGTTGTGTAGAGTAGGAAGTAAGCATGCAACCTCCAGAGCAACATTTACAATGCAAGTGCAACTCGTCGTCGTATACTCGTTACTCGGCACTCAACCTCGGATACCATCTGCTGCCCACTGTAACCCGCCGTCATCACGTGAATGGTAGCGAAAATTGTTGGCTTCCGCCAAGCAACTTATTAGAACCAGAATCGGATGGATTGAAGAGAGCGATAGAGAGAGAGTCGCAACCATTTTCATTTTGGAGCATTGGCTTCAAGCGCAAACCACGCCCCTTTGATTGTGTTTTCTTTCGAATGTTCAGCCTTCTTCTCGGATTTATGTGCCCGGGATCAAAGGGAAGTCGAAGTTTTTTTCCTTCTTTCTATCAATACTTTTCCTCTGCCTTGCTATATTTCTCCGACTTGACTACTCTATGCCGTTTGATAATGCTCCGATGATGATGGTGATGCCCCTGTTCGGCTGGGTGATGATGGTTGGATTGGAATTGGAAGGGTGCGCGGGCTGTTTCGTGGAGAAAGGGAGTTTTTGAAGTTGAACAGAACAGGGATGACTACCGCGCCGAGGATGTGGACGATGACGACGACGATGGCGAGGAGGACTACAACTCCAGGAAATGGAAGGAAAACTTTTTTTTCTTTCTTTCTTTTTTCGCGCGCGCACACGCCAAACACAATTTCAAAAACTTTTTTTTCGTCTTCTTCTGGATATGGCAATGGATATAGTAGAGACTGGTGTTGAAATTGTGGAAAGAAAGAAAGTTCAGGCATTGAGAAGAACCCAGAGCTCTGGTGTTGTGCTTTCTCCTCTTGGCGGCTCACCGCCGATTTTAAAGTTCGAAGGTCGGCTCCTTCGACTTCGAGGGTGGCTCACCGCTCGCTCACGTTCCTTCTTTGACCCTTTTTTGTGCTTTTTCGAACAGCGATTTTGTCATAGATTGGTTTCTGCATGTCGAATCACTTCGCTGCGCTTTGGCTGTGTTTGTTTTTGTTTATAACTATAACGGTACCGGGGAGTAACATGTGCAAAAGTGCAAGTTGCACCGCATCCTTTTGCTCACCTCCTCCGAAGCTTCTGGCGGTTGCTGCCACTGCTACTGCTACTCCTGAATCCTGATTCCCGCTGCTGCTGGCTGACGTTGCTTAGTGTGGTGGTGGTGATGGCGGCAGCGATGGGTATTGGATCCGTTTGACGGGTGCGGCGCCGCTCCCTCTTCCACTTCATATTTGGATAAAAAGTGTTCACGTGTGCGAATTTATCTTAAAAGCGCAAAAGATCGAAAGGATGTGAAGACACGAATGAGTGGTAGAATGAAAGGAAATTTTGCGCATTTGGCGGTTTGAGGTCGGTGTCGGTGGGATTCGTCTGCAACTACTTTTTTGCTCTCACCCATATTCTTCCAGACTCCTCACGCCTCAGCTAACCCTTACCCAGCCGGAATATCCAGCGTTTCTTCATTTTCTTATTGCACTTTGTGCTCTCTGTGAGTTGCATCCTGGGGTCTGCGAAGGAGCCTGTCAGCGCTATATTGATGATTGCCTTCCTCTGACGTAAAGTGCACTCATTTCCGTGTAGAGTGAAGAAGGAGCTGTTTCTGTGGAGTGTACAACTTCTCTTCGGGTGTTCTGATGGACGTGGAATTCAATTGGGGGTGGATTTTTAGTTTTCGTACCCCCACCTGTCTTTCTTCGTTTTCTGTTCGTTTTAGGAAAATTAAACATTTTTCTTTTGGGCTTTAATGGACTGCGAACATCTTAAAGATGTTGAGATGCGTGCATTTCTTATATAAGGGATGAACTTGACCAGGATTGTTTTTCTTAAAGGTATACAGACATTTTCCTGCAATGGAAAGTAGGAAGCAAAGTGATGTAAGGATTTGTTTCGTCGTTTCTTTTCCTTTAGTAGATAAAATTGAGGGTTTCAACTGAGAGTTATATAATTCTTTAGGATTATAAAGTGCAATGGAGGGAATTAAGACAACTGAGAGGAAAATTTCAAGAGATCAGTTTCACAGAAAAAAGAATCTGGTCAGGGCGTTCGATTAAGTCGCTGCTGCTGCATGGTCTTAACGATCTGACAGTATTGAGTTTGTTTGATACAATAAATACAGGATACAACAAAACTGGGATTTACCGACTTACCTAATTATGCAGATTTCTTACAGATTTATGGAGATAATAAGTTTGAATTCACAACTGTTCAGGTAGCAGAGAAGGTAGGCGACGAGTATCTACCAAACGATCTGTTTTATCCAATAAGACTACTTCTATGGAACAATACCTATATTTGCATTTACGATACATATTAGGGCCGAAACTGAAGTCAATATCTAGTAGACTGTCAAAAATGGATGGACTTTAATAGAGAAAGTGAAAGCTTGTCTTATTATTGTGATACCTGTTTTGATGATTAATATACCAAATGTTCTTATTTTGCGGTATCCTTACATTTCTTGTTTTTGATACATTCATTGAAATTTAGCAATTGTCTTTTCATTGTACAAAGTTATTCAACATTTTCGCACTGACGTGACCCATCAATGGGTCACACGAGGTTTTTCTGAGAAAAATGCATGAATAACCCTAAACTATATGAGAAAGCTCTCTTGCTAAGGTACTTTCTCATTTCCCTACTAAGAAAAAATTAGGATTTAGAGCAAAATCCGGTGATCATTTTGTTTTGACAGTACTTCATACCTGTTCATTAGAAGCGCACAATCATTTTACAGCCAGTTTTGTATTGTAATAAAATATTCTGTGCATTGTGAGTAGGTAAATATGTAAAATAATGCCAAGTGTGAGCATAATCTTATAAACTCTACGGTGATTTCTACAATCTTTGAAAGTGCAAAAACTGAGTTAATTTCGAGCTATTCTAAAACCTACAGTACAACACATTGTTATGAGGGAAACTTCGAAAATAAATAAAATATGATAAATTTAGAAGAACTATACTGCAACAAAGTAATCAAGCCAAGCAAGGTCTTTAATTGAACGTCGAAGGAAAAATATTGATCTTAATAATGGATGTAGAACAATACTTTTGGACATTATTATCAATTATTTGATACAAAATGACACAAAGATCACGAAGAAAGCCACAAAGGGGAAAATTTACGTTAAAATCAATTATAGGTCCTTGAAGAACAGTAGTCTTATACAAAAGAGGTCGTATTTAAAGGAAGCAACAACATCAAGCAGTTCACGTTCTACTGATACAAACTTATTTGATATTTGTTAATTAACACACTTTGCGGATCCAGAAGAAAATATCGGAGACCATTTGAATGCCATAAAGACCAATAATTGCTCCTGGCCTGAAATATGAAATCATTATTCAGCAACATCCAGGCGACACATGGTCAAAACGACGCAGACGGAATACAAATCGAACACAACCATTGAAGGCCCTTTACAAAATCATCATGCTATTAACATCTGCGGATGAGAATAAGATAATAAGAGGCATAATTGTAGTGACTAATAAATGCCTTCTTAAATTAAGAGAGAGATCTCGACAAGAAATCCACCATCTTCTAATAATT
>QYTT01083027.1:0-13873 GCA_006980735.1 Dasypogon diadema
ACGGAACCGGGAGCTTTCTTTGTATAATTAATATATAGATTACTCAGTAAGAGATGATCTTAGCATGCATTTAAAATTGGTCTACTCTGAGTTAGCATTTCAACTGCATCGAGCGGAATTTGATTGCGTTTACCAGAAAGTCACGAGGATGGCTGAAATTCGTTCTCACCAACAGTACCAGAGGAAATACAGGAAATTGTACGAGTTACAGAGGAGGTCATATGCTAATGTAAACAAAACAAAATTGCCAACGGAATTCTATCCGCGAATTGTGAACTTAACGCCAATTATTTTTTCTGAGCCGGAGGAGGCTTTGTTGGAAAAAGGTTTGAACTTTGCTCCTAAATTAAAAACGACGTTATCGGATCTGTTGGAACTAGCTGCTTACGTGGACTTTGCCTTTGATGAGGATGATTTAGATATATAAGCTTAGTGTGCAAATCTTATTAGTGGGAATAGTTCAAATAGGAATAATGTTAGATATGATAACAATTTAATTAAGAATATTACAAAAAACTCCAGAATTTCACTTCACCTATTCAAAAAATGCTTAAAAATTGCACAGTATCCTTCCAAGATCTCAAATAGCATTACAACTCTCGGTCTACATGTTCAAAAATTTGATGTCAAAACTAGATTAAGAGTGATTTCATTATAAAGAAATGTAATAGAAATTTCAATTTTAACTGACTGTGACCATGACGATACTGTGTTTGTAATACTCAGAATCTTCAACTTCCAATGATTGTTATACCTTTGATACACATATCCTGAAATTGAGAATTTCGAGGCTTTTTCTTATTTCCAACACCAATTTCGTTCCGAAATTTCGGTTGTGAAATTCAGATTCCAGAACCCAATCTCAGTATGAAATTGAGAAATTTAGTACGAAGTTCACAATTGTGAATTATCAGTTCGTGTGATTTCCTGTATTATTAAAAATGAAGGAATAATAATAAGGATAATAATACAACGATTCATGAGAACCGGCAGTATTGAGAAAAGGAAAAGCACCGGCAGAAAAAGGACTATGACAAGAGTAGAAAATATTAAAATGGTGAGAGAGCGAATTCGAAGGAATCGGCATCCGACAGGGAAGAAACTTGATAAAGATTTGAAAGTCTGTAGATCTTCCGTGAACAATGCTATCAAAAAGGATTTGGGCATGCGAGCATATAAAAAGAAAAGAGTTCATTCTCTTACTGAGGTGTAGAAGGTTACCAGAGTTAAAAAATGCAAACTCCTTGACTGGCACTTAGGCAGAGAGATTATCTTCTTCGATGAAAAGCTGTTCGCTTTGGAAGAACCATAAATGTCCAAAATGACCGAATTTATGCAGTAGGATGCGAGCAACTGAAAGAGCAGTCGAAAGATTTCAAAACGCTGGTTCTGTTATGGTACCGGGTGCTATTTCAAAACGTTGGAAGTAATCCCTCCTTTTTGTTGAGAAAGGTGTGAAAATCACGAAGAAGTACTATCTGGAAAACGTTTTAAAGAATCATTTACTATCTCATGCCGTCGAGATGTTTGGTGACGGTTACTTTTGTTCTCAACAGGTTTCGGCGCCATCCCACGATACTAAGTGTGTTCAAGCCTGGCTAAGTGAAAACTTATCAGATTTGATATCTAAAAAAGAGTGGCCATCGTCATCACCAGACCTAAATGCACTCGATTTTACCGTATAGGGTTATATGCAGAGTCAACTGAGGAACGTAAAACATCTTAGTTTGGAAATATTTAAGACGCGACTGTTGCAGATATGGAACGATATTCCGGATGAAGTTGTCCGTGCCTCATGTAAGGATTTTCATAGTCGTCTGAGGGCCAAAGGTGAAAGTATTGAATTATTACAAATATTTCTAGGAAGTTTTTTAGTTATAATCAAAAATATTGCCGACAAACATTTTAATTTAATAAAAAACGAAAAATAAAACTTTTTTTTAAAGGTCCGTGCATTATAAGATAAATAATTCCAGACGACCGAAGTCGAGAGCATTCGCTAGTTAATAAATAGAGAAAATAACAGGAGGCCGTCAATAGATCTCTGCGATTGTCCAAACTTTACAGAAAGAGAGACACTTTAAAACTTTTACAGAAAAGTTGATGCTTAATATTGTCAAAGGCTATCAATAATGCACGATATGTCATAGCTCACTTGAAGATCCGATGTAAATTATTCGGATATAGGAAATGAAAAATCTTTGAATACATCTCCTTATCAATGGTCTTAAAAAGGAATTCTAATGTGTTACACATATTGGATCATACTTATTATAATGAGAACCTTTTGTACCATTTAGTGCTGGAACGACTTTAACATTTTTAAAATATGTTGAACAATTAGAAAAACTAAAAGAAGTATTAAAAAGAAGAGAAAGAAAAGCAGAGCAAAAACATAGAGTGATACCGTTGTTAGACATAGATCCATATTATCAGAACTAGGTTTTTATGACTTATGGTACTTATATGTTTTAATTTCATCAACTGTAACTCTGAGAATATGCTGTTGAGGGCAACATGAATCAACACCAGTATACTAAAGTGTTAAAAAGGTCGTCTCTATATATTAATAACTTAGGTAGAACAAAGCGTCAAATAAAATTTATGCATGATAGCTCCCCTTGTCACAACAAAAAATCACTTATCCACTATCATTTGGCTGGATGATTTAACCTATATCAACCCAATGGAAAGTGTTTGAAGGGTTCTAAAAAATTAGTTTATGAATCTTCAAATCCCAATAAAAACTCTAAGACAAAATGTTGAGACAGTGTGGCATGGGTCCCAGTTATTAGACGATACACTTCCATGTTGCATAGAAAGTATGCCAAGAAGACTAAAGAGTGTTATAAAAAACAAGGCACGAATAACGAAATACTAATATAGGATATCTGCTATTATGTCGTTTTATATAGAATATAATATGTTATTATAAGAAGCCAAAAAACTCCCTTATCATTTCAATTTAACTCATTCCTTTCAGGTAATTAAAAGTAATTGAAGAATTTTTCTAATGGACCTGCTATTTTGGCCGAGTACTGTATTAATACCTGTGTAGTAAACATAGTGTAGATGCAGTACTGTGATTGTTTGTTTGTCCACCGTTTTCGATAAATGTTTCTTTTATTCGAGAATATTACGGATAAGTTGAACAACATAAGTGGGAGAGTTCCCTTAATGATTAAAGGCTGACAGGGAACGTGTTTAGTGTAAAAGTACCAAGTCTTGGCCGAAAAACGAAAAGGTTGGAGTTGCGTTTTCTCTTACTCTTTGATTATAATCGGTAGATTTTCTGTTGTAGGGTATTTTTACCTCCTTTTCTTTACTCAATTCCGTAATATATCCCTCTTATTACCATTTTCCTTTTCCGCCTAAAGTCGCACGATTTCATGAGTTTTAACTTCAATAACATAAAAAAGATACAAATTTATGATTTTAAATCTATTTTAAATTCATTTCAGTTGTTAAATTTTGTTTAAATTAATACACCAGATCGAAGTTCTTTAATACCTTGAATTGATTTGAATTCAAATAGGTTATCAATTTCAGTTTTTTTGGCTATTAGTAGTTAACAATAGAGCTCCGGAATACACGTGTACACGAACTACTCGTGTACAAGTGTATTCAAAAAATCTCTCTAAAAATACGAACCTGAACTACACGTGTATTGAAAACACGAACTATACGAACCTTGAAAAATTTCGAATTACACGTGTATTGCAAAAGTTCGAACTACACGTGCATAGAAAACACGAACTTGCATTGACTCCCATAGACTCCCACTGAATGTAAAAGTAAGAATCTTATTAGATCCGTGTATGCAAAATATTAATTACACAAGCCTTAGTAAATTCCGTGTAGTTCGTGTAATATTCTTTGGTGAGGGATATAATACACAAGGCCCTTTTTTTAAAATTTATTTCAAACTCCGAATTCCGTACATCGTCGGACACTTGCTTAACTTAACTGCTCGCCTTTCCCTATCCCCTGAACTCTATCTCTTGCTACGCTTCTCAACTTGTGATATAACTGACATACTGTGATATTCAATCTGTGTTACTTACATTTTTATTTAGTTAAGGTTATTTTATTTAGACTTGTAATTATTTATTTAATAGTTAAATCTACTTTATTCTACAGTTCGAACCTTTGCAATACACGTGTAGTTCGTGTTTTCAATACACGTGTAGTTTGGGTTCGTGTTTTTAAAATCGAACTGAACCCAAGTTCAAACGTTCGTGTACACGTATAGTTCAATACACCAGAGCCAGAGCTCTAGTTAACACTTAAAGGACCGGCAACGATAAATTTCGTTTTTAAGTAATTAATATGTATCATTAAGTTTCTATAATCATGACTGCAATAATTTTGATAAGTTTAACATTCATTTAAAATCTTCTTTCGATTTTGTTAAAATGCTCTTTATGCTCTTTTTCCAAGAAAAAGTGAAATTTCATTGAGACGGCCAACACGACATTACATTATCGAAACGTTACTCGGTTTGCTTCAAATTTTGAGAAAAATATATAATTTCAACGACTCCTTAACTTACTTGATTAAAGTTAACACATAAATGAAGTATATAATCAGAAGGCTTTGTAAAAATATCACGTTCAACAATAAAATACACGTTAAGTGTAAACAGGGATAAACACCACATATCTATGAATTATATATTTAAAAAACTGATGAAGTGAACAAAAAAATGATTGCTTTTATTAAATTGTGAGCTACTTAATTTATATTTATATATTTATTACAATTACAGTTACAAAATTGTGTTTTTTACATGTGTGTAGAAAACGTGTAAAAAATACCGGTCCTTTAAGTGTTAATACGTTGACTGTCACAATTCACATAAAAGCTTTCGTGAGAGAATTACGTGTTAAAATGTACTTGTCCTGAGAGAGCTTTTAAATGGCAGTCAACCAATTTGTCTAACAAGGATTGTATTTATGAAGCTGTTAAAATGTGGTTAATATACTCCATTGTTTGTAATTTGCATTTGATTTTCTTAATAATGTGGCAGGCTAGCAATATAGGTTAATTTTTATTTTTCTCTTGCTTATAGGTCATTTTGCACGGGTTTTGTAATAATAGTTTGTGCTTAGGAAACATAAAAATCTAAACTATTGCTTACATTTTTCACGTTTTTTATTTGCTTTTAAAATATCACAATCCACTTACCTCTTGCGAAAATTTTTTGTTGCTACAAGAAAGGCGAAGGCTGCTTTTGTGGTGTTTTCATTTCCTTCATTAGGGGCACTAAACTGTGATAATAGAGTTGCTGGATGGTCTGCGTCCAATAACTGACCTGAAGTTATATATGAAATAATTTGAAAATTACATATTGTATGTATACCTTTTCTAGCTATATCTGGTTCTGTCTGATTGTATAATTCAAGCATAGCTTCTAATCCTTTTTGTGCTGCAAGCTGTAGTGCCGCATTCATAAAGACCGGTCTTCTTTCTGTTGCATCATTCTTTTTTGGCTTAAATTTTCTTGGCTGATTTTTATCATCTTCATTGGATGTAATTTCGTCATAGTCGTCATTCCTTAATTTGAGTGGTTTAGGTACTTCTGTTTTAATTTGAGACGATTTTGTTTGATGGTTTGTTGAATTTATTATAGAATTCGAAGAGTTTGACTCCTTAGTATACTGGTTCGGGAAAGTTTCCTTTTTAAAGTCATTGTTTTCTTTGGTCTGCACAATTGCAAGAAACATAAGTAAAATAAGAATTTTATAGTGGTTTGATGTCTTCATGAGTCTGAAATTGGAAAGAGAAGGTAATGGTAGATTACAATGTTTTCTTTAACTTATTTATATTCCTATTATAGTATTCAGAAAAATGAAAAATTAATAAATAAAGATAAGATTTCTAAATAGCTGAACACATTCTCTGCCATACTTTGAACACGGACAGTTTTACCGACTATGTTAAAATTATTTGTGAATAAGAATAAGAAAATTTGTACCAAAAGCAATGCACATGACAGAGAACAGAGAACATATAATGAATGTCCACGGCAATTAGACTGCTCGATAACCATATTGATGAAGATCAACCCTACAACGTGAGATCGAAATACGATTCAATATTTTTAAATATTTGTACGCAATTTGCTGTCAAATATCATCTTAAACACTTTATTTCGGCAGGGCTTCAATAACAAAACGATTTTTCTTTATATTTTTAAATTTCAAGTTCTATCAAGAACTTTCTATTTACACATTCTGCTAATTTGGTTGCAGACAAATTTTCAATAGTTTTCCGTGTTATTTACAAGAGTTTAACAGCGATGTGTCTTTCAAGCAAGAAGTATCTATAGAATGTGAAAAAAGGTGAACAGAATAAAAAAAATGAAGGGGGTTATGTTTAGAGATGGAAGGGAAAGCCAAATTTTGAATTGACAAAATGATCAGTCTACCAAAACTTTCAGTGGTTTTTTACCTGTAGCAGGCAGTGCACGTCACATATACGTAAATTAGTTGAATATCCAAAGTTTAAGTACTGCGTTTGCGCAAAAGTATTAAAAAAAGAGAATGCATTCTTGAGCTTGATCATTAAGTCAAGGTGAAAATAGCATAGCCAGGGTTTTTTTCAGGTACTCGATGAACTTGGACTGAGTTACTCTGGCCTGATTTATTCTATTAGGTAAAACACTGCCACTAATTTATATCCCAATTGGGCGACTCGTCTATGATGATAAGTACCGTCCTTCTTTCCAGGTGCCTTTATAGTTCCGCTAGTTGTATAGATTCTGTTTTGATTTTTCTAATATTCGTGGTATGATACATAATTATTAAATTCTTAGGGTTTTGCCATTTACATGAACTAAGACTCTCTGCTTCCCCATAAAGTGAAACGAAGGTACATTCTTATCCAGTTATAATTTTTGCCTGTTTTTTATATCCAAAAGCTGCTCTCAATTGATATGAAAATTATTCAATTTTATTCAATTTATTCAAAGAAAAGTAACCATTGTACAAGTAAGATAAAGTCTTTTCATTATGTACAAGAAGAAATACAATAATAAACTATGTAGCACAAAACTGGATCAAACGATATACTTATATAAAAAAGGAAAAATATTTCGAATCCTGAGAATTTCAGTTAAAGTAATATTGTGTGTAAACAAAACAGTTGAGGAAATTAATAACTTAAAATAAGTTCAAAATAAGTAGATTACGTAACAGAGATTAAAAAGTTAAAGATACTATTTTTGATTGAGGTGAGTGTGCTGGACCGAAGCGAGAACTTAATTGAAAATGGCAAGCCATTCCAAATTTTAATAACATGGCAGAAGAACAGGCGTTTAGTGACTAAATAATTGCATCGTGGCAAAATAATATTGTACGTCCTACTGGATCTAGCAAAGTCTAGGAGTTCGAAAATATAACTTGGGCAATGATACTTGATAATTTTGGCCAATAACATGACAGAACGAAAATCAAAATACTTAAAAATGCTGCAGCCCAAAATTGAATTAGTAAATTGTGAAACATGGTCGTATCTGCGGAGGTTATATACATACCTGATTACAGAGTTAAAGGCGATTTCAAGCTTTCTCCCATTACTGTAATCTAGTTTACCAAAAATTTCACAGCCATATGTCATGACAGGTATTAGCAAAGATCGAACCAAGAGTAATCGCATTGGCATCGGTATGAATTTACTTGAGATCCAAAGAGAACGTAAGCCACTATAAACTTTGCTAATTGCAGATCTGATGTGATCATCCCATGTAAATGTGCTATTGAATACGACTCCAAGGCTTTTTGCAGAGTTCACATAAGGAATAATAGTATTATTTAGGGTGACATATGGAAATTCATCCACATCTACCTTAGTCCGATAAATAATCAAAAACTTGGATTTTAACGGATTTAGTTTCAACTTATTGTCAATAGACCACAAGTGAATGGCTTCCAAGTCATCATTGACGCGACTAATGGCATCTTCAATGAGGCCAATTGGCCTACATATATACAATTGTGCATCATCGGCATATAGGTGAAGATTGGAGTGAGTTATGCAAGAGAAAATATCATTAATGTACATAGAGAAAAGAAGAGGACCGAGAATGGATCCTTGTGGTACTCCTGAAGTCACTGGAAGGAAAGATGATAAGGATCCACTAGAAAATACCGCCTAAATAGCCTTTTAAGTTTCCCAAAAAGAAGCCGATGATTAACATTGTCAAAGGCTTTAGAGAAGTCTAGAAGAACTAAAGCTGTTAATTAGCTTGAGAAAATCGTAGTAGAAATAGTACACTTGAACTAGGGTGGCAAAGTCGGGTAGAGTATCAGTTATTTACATTACATCGCATAGAGAAAATTTCTTCGGATTCCGTACGAAAAGCAGCCTATAGATTATCGCTATCCGAACAAAATGCGATCTTATAAAACCGTGTACGAGCTTGACGTCATTGAAAAGCATTGTATGTGCATCAACTGCACATGTACCTCTGAGCTTTGGCCTTTTGTGCCCGCGGTCACAGGTTTGCCCATCACTGATCTAAATCATTTATAGGATGTCCATAAATCACTAAGGCCTGAGTCTGAGCTGCATTAACACTAGAACTACCAAGCCGGTCATTTCGACCGGTAGCCTGTCTTTCAGTTGCGTTATTCAGCGTATTATTTCTATCCTTGTTTTAAGCATCTCGGTAGTTCTAGTGTTAAACCTAAAACGCAGTCCATCAGAATATGCTCATCCAAGTGGAAGAGCGAGTACCGAATACTGAGGGACAAAATAAGGTCTAAGTACTTATTTTTTTAATAATTTTGATGCTGGCCATGTAGAAATTGTGAAAAGTACAGTGTGTATCGATTAGCGTAGGCACAGCGATCTCTTCAACATGACATGAGACTTGGCCTCGTCCGCCGTTGACGCACTAATCGGAGATCCAACAATTCGTTCCAGTTATGTGGATTTTTTAAAACCCTAATATGAATCATATCGCGGGATACTTAAAATTTTAAATTGCTTTTTTGCAAATCACATAAATTTTTGCTTGTACTTACAGCAGGGATGCAAACCGAAACGAATTAACCCGGCTTAAGACTATTTGTGGTCGGGAATAAGAGGAGTTAGCCATGTATATGTGGCCTCAAATAAAAGGAGGCTATGTGTTCTGCGCGACAATGAAATCAGGCTAAATTAGGCTACCTGATCAGGTTCTTGAGGAATCAGCCTTCTTACCATTCACCATGCAACTACTACCCTTTATTGTTGTACCGGGTAGGGAATGCATCCGTCTTTCATAAGAGACCAAACGCATACCGATATCTTCTCTAGCTCCGAAGATATCAGTAATACGATCTTGAATAGGCCCATGTTCAAAATGACACATTCGAGATGATAAAGAGCTTTCTCGCTGGAAAAGCATTTTTGCTCAGAAATATTTCCAAGACAAAGTCCGGTGTCAAGTGTGTTGTCCATGATAATTCGTAAATGTCTTTTGGTACCCGGTAACTATTATTACCTCGCTAATACCCATTATCTATGCGTACCAGGTAGTAGCTACTACCAACTATCTATACTAACTAGCACTAAGTAGTAGCTACCTGCCATTACCTATACGTATAACTACCTAGCTAAATCCGCAACGGAACGTACAAGAAATGGCGAATGTAATGGATTTCGGGGTTGCTGTTTACGTATATTACATCAGTTTTTAGGAATTCAATATGACAGATCCAATATGGAGGATACATTTTTGAAAATTGTATGAAGAAGTTATGAAAAGATGTCTGTAAACCAGAACTATTGCTTTCCTGTAAAATTTATTTTTACGGATTTACAAAAGTTCTAATTTACAGCGGTAATTTATTCTCTAGGTCCCTGAGTACAATTTTGAAGACAGATTTTAAAAATTTTGCCTGACGAATTTAATATGGTGGAGAAAAGTAATTAATATTTTAATGGAATGTTCCTAAAATGAGGAGCATATGAGTTTTGGAATTGATGATTACGAACTTGGGATTCTATTTTATACAAGTTTAATATGATGAATGCAATATGGCAGATATCATTTTAAAAAGTCCATAGATCGCATAATATACAGAGTGCGCTAAGGGTAAAGGGGAAATGAAAAGTTGGGAATTAGGGAGCAGATGTTTTGGAAAAAAGTTGTAGAGCTAAAAAGAGGACTTGCTCAGGGTCAAATTTAAAGGTTACTTACAGGTCAATTTCATGTTTTTGATGTGGTACCCCATTTTTCACTCCGAAAATTGAGAGAATGTAAAGTTTTACGTTCGAGTGTGTGATTTATTTATGGGCCAAGCGATCTATAGGGGTCACTTCAAAGTCAAATCAAACAAAGCTAAAGGGTGCATCCACAGGTTGCGGATAGTAGGACGGCTCGCAGATTTGAAGGTCCGCTGGAAATATGTAAGACTAAGAAGCCGTGGACAATTAATTACAAACGCATTATTTTCCTTTCTTCACAACGTCTATGGTATAACATAATTGGTCCAAACAAATTTTAGCTTCTTTCCTTGTTTTAAATTCGTTCATAAAAGTTGATGAAGAGGGACTCATTGTTTGTTATTGGCGGGTAGTGCTTTTGATAAAACCACGATTTTCCAATAAAGAAGAAAATTACAGGTGGGTAATATTTTCTTCTAGAAATATCGTTCTGCATAGGAGAACATAAAACACATTAAAGCACTTAATGATACTACGAAAACGCAAATCCGGAGTAAGAGTTAAAGACTCAATTAGTTCCTCCATGTGCAAAGTTCCGAACTGCTTCTTTTCCGTGGTTTTGTATCAGGAAATAATTTTCTCAATAAAAAGTGAAGACAAACGATTACAAAAAAAATTTCTACTCCATAAAAGCGTGATCATCCAGAAAGTTGCATAATTCTGACTTTTGGCTCTGTTTGAAATTCAGTGACCATTGGACATTGGCTACCTCCAACATAGTTTGTGCATAGAAAAGTGGCTCTGCTCATGTTAATAATGATTTACGACGGAACGCCTGCAGAATGTCAATGAACTGCCCTTGCAGGCAATATAATTGCGTAGTTTACACTGTGCATGAACCCAGCTTACAGATTATGTAAAAATAAGAATCACTTTTCAACACGTACGTTACACCGACTTTCATTTTTCCTACTTATAGTTTGACCTAGTTCAAACGTACCGTTATGTGGAAACTTTTCCTTTATTTACGTTTACACTGCTAGATAAAGACGCACAGTTTTCTAAATAAATTAATTTTAAACACTTTACTCGAAAAACCTAGAACAGAGCGGGACTGTTTAAGTATCTTTACTCAGTAAAGGTTCCGAGATTAACTGTCTCCAAGAATCTCTTCTTTAGCGGCATCTTAGACGAATTCAATCTGTACGGACCGGAATCGGCTTCAGATGAGTAGAAATTATGTTGATGCCTGCCATTTACTAGTCTTACTTTTCTCATATGCTTAAATTACGACATGGAAATGGGATTGATAGATAAAATTAATGTTTTAGACGGAGAGGAGAGTCAACGGCTTACGCGTCAGAAATGAAGTAGAGTAGGTGAAAAAGGAAGGTTTATCGTGAGCTGGTTCTCGGTCAAGTCATTTATTTGCATTGGTTATGCTTATGATATGAAGATACCAGCAAAATTTTATGCAATATTTTCGGCTATGGAGAAATCTCTTCTCATCTGTGTAACAAAAAAAAAATGAATTGAAAATCTTGTGCTCAATTAAATTAGATATTTGCATAAGATATCAACCTTTAACATTTGTAGTAATTTTGAAGCACTAGTGCCTGAGTGTGTGTTTGGTAGAGAGCATCGCTCTGAACACAAATAAAAATGTCTATAAATCACGTAAATTAGTGTCAATGTAACTAATTCACAAAAGTTGTTAATGATAGATTATTATGAAAAAAGGCGATTGATCAGTTAGTTGTAGTACATTTCAGATTTTGAAAAAAGTACATAATAAAGTAATTGCGGGTATTGTGCTGTGGTCAGCTGATGTAGGGCAGTGGCTCATTTTTTAAATGCAAGAAAGTACTATTTTCTTGGTAACAGGCTGAAAAGGCAATCGGCACAGCAAGCTTCACACTTGATGCTCGGTTTTAAACAACGGTGATCATATGGCGCAATACTTTTTGGAAGCATCATGAAGCTTGCTGCCAAGATGCTTGCTGCTCAGTTTGAGAAAGTTAAAATTTTGATGCCTGCTGCTTGCATGTTTGCCAACCGGAAAGACAAAGTGTTTGACATTTATTTATTGTTTTTGGTGGCATCGAAGTAAAAAGAATTTTAGGAGAAGGTAAGGAGGAACTGGAGGAACAATTAATCGATTTTATGAGGCAGAATGAGTTTATGTACAATAAGATTTGCCCACAGTATAAAAGTATAAAACTCACTGTAAAGTTGTCACTTCCGAATTTGATGCTTTCATTTCGCTTTAGGGGTAAGCCTCTTCTTCTTCTTCTTTAAATAGGACTGAGCACAGCAGAGTCCCAAACACAAAACATTGAAGACGCCACCAGAGGGGTAAGCCTCTGCTTCATGAAGCTTGCTGCGATGCGAAGATGCTTGCTGCATCGATTGCGCTTTCAGCCTTACGCTCGATACACGATAGAAGATGTATGGATATGATTGATATTATCTTCAATTTTCAACAGTGTGAATTTAGGTGTCAATGTTGTGAAGTCCGCCATGCTAGAGTTTTGATAATTTTCTTTTTTATTAAAAGTTGAGTGGAATTGTCATTAGGCCCTTTAACATTTTTTAAGTTTGGTTGTTAAGTTCCCTTTTTGTTTGTGAAAATTATATTTTAGCTGTGCCATTTGACTGTCTAGTAATATATAATACAATAATTCTCTATCTGTTGTTGATCATTTAATTTTAATTTCCTCCACATCTTAATGCATACCTACTTACTTTGTGCAGTAATATTACAAGGGAAGGTTTGAAATGGCCACCAAGTTTAACGCATGTATCAACATTATTGAATAAAAGTGAAATTAACTTTCAATAACAAATAGGAAACTTCGAACTATTTTGACATGGTATGGTAGGAAATTTACCATTTAAAACGATTAGAAACTTTAACCTACCTAAAACTCTGCTTCCCCTTCGAATTATGTCCAATAATCCAAAAATCCAATATGGTGGCCAGACTAAGGAGTGGGGGAATATGAGTGATTTTCATTTTATTGGTTAAGCGTCTCATAAAACTGTTCCTTACTAAATTTGGGAGATATAATCCAAATCCAATATGGCAACCTATTGAAGGAGTGGGGGGATCCGCCCCATTTTCAAACTTAGATCTACAAATTTTTTGAAAATAATATAAATACGTTTTCTAGTTATCGTGTATACAGATGAACGGACGGACGGACGGACAGACGGACATGCACCGACTTTGTTCAAAGAAAATATTTCGTTTAAAATAAGAACGCACTTTTTGTATTAGAATTAGAATCAAATTGAAGTCGAAGTCCACCTCCTCAGCAGTCAGCGCTCAGCAGTTAACATACCCCTCAGCCCACGTACTGCAACCAGAAATATTGAGAATGTGTATCTGTTTTCTCATTTCTCATTTAGGGAAGAGGAACTAGCGAAGGAGAAATAGTTTCCTGAATGGTGTTATCATTTTATGTATAATAGTGTTAACAGAAATGACTTTTATTATTTGGAACGAAGTTTCCATGATTCCACCTGCGGCCTTGAACATGGTTGAGGCTACATTGAAGGATGTAGTAAAAAAAGGAGGTTGATGCCAATTATGGAAGCAACTTTAAACGAACACGCAAACTCAAATAACCCTTCGATATAAATCCGATTACAGCCTCATAAACTAACATTCAAAGAAGGAGCCATTGTTGTTGCCCGCCAGAAGGCGAACATTTTG
>QYTT01083029.1:3780-16787 GCA_006980735.1 Dasypogon diadema
CTAAACTACAAGCCATGAACTGGCCTTGAGCAAGAATATTGAACTCTTTTTTATGAACGCTTTAAGATAGTAGAAAGTGGTCCTATAAATTCAACGGACCACTTTCTGATATCTTAAAGCGTTAATAAAAAACGAGTTCAATATTCTTGCTCAAGGCCAGTTCATGGCTTGTAGTTTAGAAGGTTTTGCCAACGAACATCTCCTAGTTAGTATTGGTTCTTATAAAAGTATAAGTAGGCATTCTATAAATATGAGTGCGAGAAAACGATTACTTATTAACCACCCTTAATGGAATGTTCTAAGGTTATTGCATGCTACTTCATCAACATAAAAGCAGTTGTTCACAAAATAATTATACCTTTCTCCCTCGAGTCATTTTTTTAGTGACATCAGCTAACCAACACAAAATGCCGAAAGCAATTTCCTTGAAGACCCAAGAAATACAAGAAATAAAAATGGAATACCAAAGAAAAGAGATGCAAATTGTGTGGTCTAATCTAAACACGAGTGGCACGACGTGGAATCTTAAATGTAAAATGTAACTAAAATTATGGGAGAATTTATAGCGTGGACATTATATAGTGAAATCGAACTATAATCCCCATTTATAACTTGGATTTTATGAGGACAGACACCTCCATAATAAGTAGGGCAATAAAACGTTCTGTACTAAAATATTGCAACATTTTAGATACCTGTTAATTATTTATTTAAAAGATTCTTATTGCTTCCAGGCAGTAAATACAACAATTCGAAACAATTCAAAATTTGCATACTAAAATATTATATTTTACCATTTAGAGCAATCTTAAAATAATTTTTAATTCCCACCAACACATTCTTTCAAAAAGAATAAAAAAACAACAGCCAACAGCCTCTTAATCGAATTCCAAGAAAACCAATTTGAAGTGGCGCATCTAAATTTGCTCATGAAAGGGGCCGATTGGTTACCAATTTAAGCAACAAAGTAAGAGAAATACCTTTTGGCAGTGGAAAAACGCATTCCACAGAGCTCCTTTCCCTTTGTGCCGGTTCGGTATTTACTACCTTTCCTTTCCTTTTAGCAATTCTTGGGAGACCGCTTGCCACACTTAAAGCAAAATCACAGCGTACCGCTAACATCCTGCAGTATGGGTGCATTCTTTTCCTGAAGTTCACAGGCAGTTGAACTCATATCATCAGAAGTTCCATTCTAAAAATCAAAAATCCCAAGGCTGGATCTTGCTATTGGAGTGGATACCACACAACGATTTCAGGATTAAAGACCTCAGCGTCGTCGTCCAGCATCCAATTCAGCCCGCGCAAACTGAGTTCAGTGGTCGTCGCCAGATCAGGCCTTGTTTTTATTTATTTCTTCCGTTTTCTAAGAATTCACTGTCCACTGATGTTCACTTCAGTTCTCGATGGGATACACAAGATTAAACTCTACCTTTACGATGCTTGCATCGTGGAATCCACCTTTTCCCACATCTTGGGTCATTACTTTTGGCCTCCTTTTTACCTGCAAAAGAGTGACTTGCGCTTGCGTTTTGCAATGTTCTTGGTGCTTGGAATGTCGTACAATGAAAGAAAAAAATATTTAGTGAAAGGTTTAACGCTGGGGGCAGAGCGGAAATAATTTGTAAATCTTAGAAGATTCAAAAATTTCAGATGTGTGAAATGAAGAACTGTAAAAATTTAAGATTAATAACTTGAATCGCGTGAGATATAAGGAATTCGTCTTGATATTTCCGGGGAATTGAATAATACCGGTTAGACTTACAACTACTTATCATAGAACAGATAAGTTTTTCATCTAAGATTGTAAATTAAATATTAAAGCCCTAAAGTTTTCACTATGCAACGTTTGTGAATATGTTACATTAGCATTTTACAAAAATACAAGAAATGTGTGGAGAGACGATAGAATCCGGCTCGAAGGACCAAATTTTTTTCATTCCATAAATTCACATTACCTTTTCGGGTCAATAGCAATAAATAATTTCTAATAATTTACAACCATAACACCTTAACAATTTTCATAAAATTCACGTTACCATATTTGTTCACTCGAAGATGAGAAGATTAATGATCTGAACTAAAAAGAGCATGAAATAATATAGTAACGTAGTAGTGCGGAATTCCGCATTACAGAAATTTTTTCACGTATCACTTTTCTAATTTTTGTTCACATTATTCGTAAGTTGTATCACGTAATTAGGTTAGTTTTAGTTTTTTTTGATGTGGAATCAGCTTTCCTTCAATTAAAATTAAAAAATAAGAATTCAAAACTGACAGGTTTTGATTGTCTGTTTTTAGAGGTAGGAAAATGAAGAAACCATGCAATTAGTGTCAAAAAGACTTTTAATAATACATAATTTACTGATTTACTGCAACAATTTATATATACAGTGTATGCATGTATTTATTGGGCAGATAGAGTTCACAATTTATATAATGGCCATTCATGTTATTTGGTTCACCAAAAATCACTATCGCGATAAGAAAAACAGGGTTTTTTTTCTCATCTCAGTGATGCAATTTCCTTCGATAAGTATACTTATTGCACCATAATTTCTCAGGTTCTTTTAAGCACGACAAAATGCTATAGTGCAGCATAATGTAGAATGGAAAAAAACTGAATTAAAGAGTGATGCAAATGCCGAGCTTATGATGGTAGGTGCCTGTCACCTATCCCGGAAATCAACATTCTGGCCGCAGCCATATACTTTTTTCTCAAGGTCGATCGCAGAGCTTAAAAAAACTTAAGTTCTGATTTGATTTGTTTGATTGCTTCATAACTTACGGGTTTGGTGCATGGAGTATATCCGGGATCGATTCAGAGCCCTATTACTTTTTTCTTTCCTAATGATGGATTAATATTGATATTAGGTTACAGGCGCAAGAGTAAATCATGTAATCGCCAAAAGACTTTGATGAAACTTTCTAAATCTGTCAATTTTTAGCGATCATGATTGCTATGAAGATTCGTGATAAATTATATGTTTACCTCGTCCATCGACCATCTGCTGACAATATCAAAGGCTTTATCAGGCTTCTTTAAACCAAGATTCTAGATGTTTTTTGGCTTGGCGGAAGATGAGGTATTCTTCCTTGGGGAGCACAAATGTACGTCTAATTATTACCTTCCCTCCGACTGCCCACGTTTTCCTCATGAATGGCTTTAGTACCTGGACTGCACGAATCAAAACAGGGGCAAAATCAGGCCAACATCCTATCTCTGGCTGAACGAAAGTTGATTGAAAAGATTCCGATTAGATTCGGATCGAAATTCTCAGACATTTCTATACATCTCTGGCGGCTCATAGTAGTGCACTAATAAAACAGAAATAGCTCCACACTCCAGCGACCCTGGGACTAAGTTGGCTGATGCTTTCTTACTGTGGAATGTCCTTTTGAACATTATCTATTATTATCATATTCACCGAGACTTTTACTCCCAAGGTGGGTATACTCATAAGCCACAATGCCGATATGTGTCAGCTTTTTGACTTGTCATATTGCATTATAAGCACATTGTTTCTATTATATTAAAGACAGAAAGGCGAAATTGCTTAGCAAGTTATGTTCTGACGTTAATTAAAAGTAACACTTTTACTACCTGAAGATGGAAAGTGGGCATTGGCCACTAACACCAAAGTGCACACACCTGTCTTTTAGTACTACTTTATAGTCGAATTGAGAAACCGCTTGAGTTTCGAGCACCTGGTGCCAAAGGCAGTATTGTTTTTTGGCTTATAATATCGCAAATTTTGACGTAAAGTCTTCATCAAAGATAATCCTTTCTGCAATAGTATTTTAAACATGAGACAACAAAATCTTCTCAAAATTTATGTAAAATTAGCAGCATCGAACCGACCAGACTTTGAGATGATATGGTGTGTTTCCCTGATGACAACCATTGAACCAACAGTTATAAAAGTTTCCATCCTTATAAAGTAGAAAAAGAGAAATTATTCCACCAGAAGCTGATATGCAGAACAGCAATAAAGTTGCCGATTTCGAATGTACTATTATTGTTTCGATACGACCAGTTCCTCTAGAGGTGACATTCCGTGAATTTGCATTTAAAACAATCGGTCAAAAATTCTCAAAAAATGTAAGACACCGTAGTTTCCCTTACTGAAAACTGAGGACACACAACGTTTGTTATCTTTATATAAATTTGATGCCTTGGAATATTATCCTTGAAAAGGACTTTTTTGTGGAGAAAGTTTTTCTGATGTCGTGTATCAATTAATTTATCAATTATATAATAATAGCGTCCGCAATACTTGCCAACACCAACTTTCCACCAGCTACTTTTGCATGCCCTGAAGGAGGATAGTAAGCGGTGAATTTTACTCCCTTTACTCTTTTTGTTGCTTGACACACCATTTTTTACGTCAATTATTGCCAAAAGTATGATACTTTCGTCGTGACGTGACATCGTCTGGCGCCGCGTTTCTCCTATACATACGTTTCCAACGGCTTTTACAGGTAAGTAATCATTTTACTGCATATTTATCACAAGCTTAGAATATGAACACTTGGCTGACTGTCGAAATCACTCTGCCATGACGAATTCACCCCTGTTTATGGTCAATTACCTAATTTTAAATGTGTCATTGAATTGTTTACAGTACGCTAATGACTTAAAAATTTTTTATGTAATCAACAGCAGTGAGGATTGCTTATTGAAGATGTCAATAAAATTGCTTTAGAAAATAACAGGGTTCTTTCGGAAATTCGTAGAGCATTGTTCCCTTAGTACGAAACCTTTAACGACGAAGAAAATCATTTTATTTCAGAAGGACCACAGCGGAATGCCTTTCATACATAAAATTATATACCTAGTAAATATTTTTGGCTTTAAGAATTGTATAAATTCATTTTGGGTTTGTTCATGAGGTAGGTAGCTAGTTAGCGGATAGTGACCCCTTTAGCCTTACAAGTCTGCTAAGAATTCCAAAGAAGTGAAACGACAAGTAGCATAGTAAATTCGCGGTATGAATTGCATAAACAAATGGGGCAACCAAAGCCAAACAAAAATAATAATAAAGACTAAAGGTAGAAAAACAAAGAAGAGATTTATATAAACTAAGCTGGTAGATCTGAACTACAAAATAACAATAAAATAACTTTACTTAGAGAAGTGTGATAAAGAACAACAATCCTCCACAATTCCTAGAAAAAATAACAACACACAAAATACCTAAAGTACAACTAAATCTGAAATGTAACTTCCACTCTTATTTTTTAAAGTTCTACAGAAAAACCAGGAAAATTTTCACGTTAAGAACTGAAAAATAGGGGGCCTAATACCGATCCATTGGGGACTTGTAGTAGGAAAGATAGAGAAGAATAAAAAAAAAGCCAAAAAACTCTCAATCAACGCTACAGTCAAGTTTAAAAAATATAATAATAATTAGATATATACAACGCTACCGAATGCCTTGAAGAAGTCTAGAAGGATTAATACACACCGATAATTAAGATCAATCAAAAACCTTACGTGGGTGCAGACCCACAGCTACCCCTATCACCACAAACTTTTCCCTTAAAATTCCGTGACTTACAGTATCAAAAACTTCATTCAATTCAGTTTTATTTTTCGATATAGTGTCCTTTTAGGTCGATACACTTTTTCCAGTGATGTTCTAACTTCTTTAATCCGCCCAAATAGTGGTTGGCGTTTTAATCTGCGAAATGGGGGTCTACAAATGCTATAACTTTCTCATTTGATAAAAATTTCGATCATCCGTGCTAAAATTTGAGTTTAGGAAATAGCAAAAACGTTTTGGAGCCAGATGTAGCTAATACTGTGAGTAATGAACCAGTTGGAACTTAAGTTTATAATTTTTGGCTATGACACACGCCGAAGTGACGATGTTTAACTTCCTCGATAGAACATTACTTTCTTCTTTAAATGTGGCCGTTTTCTGCAATTTATGCCTTCAGCTTGTCAAGTAATGAAGAAAAGTATTCTCCTGTTATTATTATTTTTTTTTCGACATGTTCACGATATTCATTGAACATAATACCATATTTCAAAAACGTTATCATCGCCTTTTTCGGAGCAAATCCGACTCGGTTTGTGTAAATCGCTCCAATAGGGCTTTGGAAAGATTTATTCGAATGCGTGTTTGGTCGGCACTAAACGAGCAGTCAGGTTTCTCATGCTAAATTTTTCAATATATGATAAACACCTTCCTTATCGTATCGGTGATGATTGCGGTTATTGGCCGCCCCCAAATGCTCATCATCAACCAAACTGATAAGGTCACCCTTAAATTCAGCTACTATTCCTTTGAATAAGGTTTCAATGGACCACTATATTCCTTTACATGTAGAGGCATATGCCCAATGATGACGTTGGCACTGGCACTGGCACTAGCATCGGCGTTGGTAGCTATCAAAACCGAACTAACATGATCATTAAGGCAATACTAATGATTCCCTTACTTGCTGAAAGCGGCAAATTCATTATCCTGTCTGATAGCAAGTCTTTCAGCTCTAGTTACTAAACCATCTGCTAGACCTCATCCACTAGTTATGGAAGCTCGGAACCTCCTACTAAAATTAAAATCTAAAAATTTTTTAATTCACCTTCTTTGTATCCCTCGCCATATGGGCATAGAAGGTAATGAATTCGTCTACGCTCTGGCTAAAGGTTTTCCGCAAAGCTTCTCGGACAACTTTCTGCCGAACTATCCTGAGGAACTTTTGCCTATTCTCTCTCTTGGGAGGAAATAGTTACTTGGCAAGAGAAATGGGATTCTTCACCCAAAGGCAGGAAATTCCACTCTCTCCATGGAATTGTAAATACCCAACCATGGTTCGTCGGGAAAAATCTGTCTGGGTTCACAATCTCTAACATTAACAGGATAAGGTTCGGCCACGTAGCCACTAATGAACATCAACACAGAATCAATATCAAATCATTGCCAGTCTGCAGCCATCTCATTGAAGACGTCCAACACAAACCCTTTGAATGTCCTAATATTGATATTAATGAATGTCTCACCAAATTGATCCCCCACTTCTCGGATCGTGATAACCTCCTAAGGTTGTGTAACATTAAGGCTTCAAGGTCGTGTACATCAAAGATAATGACATAATACTATAATGTGACTATAATGATTCGGAAACACCTAAGACGTCGTAAGCACACATTACTTAATTCAGACGACACTTGTTCCAGATTTTGTTTTGTGTGCCTACGTGGGACAAGTCCTAAATTCAGTGGCCGGCAATATAGTAGAGACGCTAAGGCAGATGACGTCTATCTGTGTAAAGGAGCCCTGCTGTGCTAGGCTTCTATTCAGGAGAAGAAGAAGAAGAACTAACATGATGTAGTACAGTTTAAGGTAATTGTGGCATAGTGCCGAACGCCAGTACCAACTTCGATGCCGTGATCAGTTGATATTTGATTTGATATTCAAAGGGAATCACCAGAGTGCGAGTGGAAAAAATGCGTTTTGAAGAGAAATTTATTGAGACATCGTGCGATAATCCTTGTTTATACCGAAAAACAAACAAGAAATACAAAAACGACAATCAAAAAAAGGAAAGAAAACAAGAAAAGCAAACCGTCTCTTGGCAATTTCAATGCATTTAAAACATTCTATTGTTGGAGTTCTTAACAACGAACTCTATGCCAGATTCGATTATTTTTTTCCGAAGGTGCGTGCAAATTTCAAATTCTGCACGCTTCCTTTGTGCTCACATTTCTTTCTTATACTCTGCACGACAGTAAAATTAAAAAAAAAAAAAATGAATTTTTCTTATATAGAACAGTACAGACTACCATCTTGTTTTTTTTACTTCTAACTACGAACAGTAGATATATTCCAGCAGAGTTTGCATTGGATCATTGCGTCAAAGAAATACGCTGGAAAAATACAGCCTTGCGGAAGTAATACCCTCAATATGACGGAGATAGAACGATATAATAAAAGTTTAGGAATTTTTAATGTATTCTGAAAGAGAGTGACTGGTCTAAATTAAGACAGGATCCCAAGAACTGTCATTTTCCTTGAAAATATTTTATTTGAGAAAATCGACAAGGCAGACATTTAGGGCCACTGTTTATAAAAAGCATTTGTCTCTAAAAAATTTGTATGCTTTTGTGACTAGAATATAAATAGTAGTTTTTAAACCAATTCTAGTATTTTTTATGTAGAGATATTGGTTTTCGTTTAATTGCACAGGAAAAATTTATTTTCACGGGGGTCTGGTGATTTTCCAATCACAATATTGAAATTTCACTCGGGTCTGGTGATTTTCCAATCACAATATTGAAATTTCACTCGTTGTTTTCTACATGAGATTGGATACAATTTGTTGGTACTCTTCAGACAATTTTGAATTCAACTCAAAAGTATAAATGTAATTGCAAATACACCAAGAAAAAGGCTCATCACTTAAAAACAAACAATGAAAAGCGCTACTCCCAGTAGCTTGAAGAATCTAAACAAATGTAAGCGCATTCTCTTGTGGAAAAACGATGCAAAAGTGTACTAGAATTGCTAGAAAACATATTGAGGTTTATGGTTTCGTTTATTTAACAAACGAATTTCATACACTTGAAAGATGAAAGAAAGCTGAGTGAAAATACCTGCATGGTTATCGCTCGAGGATTTGTACGACGACTAAAAGTGCATCAAGTTGTAAACAAACCCATAAAGTGGTAAAGTAATGAACTCGTTCTCTTTGAAATAAATCAGCTTTGCGCTCAGTTAATCAGAAGCGAAAAATAATGCCTATGCCATACCTTCACTGAAATTAAATCTCTGGTATTTACTGTAATGCCATTCAGTAAAACTCATTTAAGGCATAAAAACATTTGCGGCATTTCACCAATAATTAATAAACCTGGTAATCGTACGTACATTACATTCGGGGGATATTTTTTATATTTCCATATAATGCTTGGAATAAACATTGGCTTAGGTGTTATTTATCTACTTTGTTGATAGTGGTATTTAAATTGATGTCATTACAAGAAATAATAGTAGAAGACTGTGATGAAATTTAAGTGTAAAGATGAAAGAAAACACTGAAGTGATTACTTTGAAATATGTTTACCTTGAACTTTAAAGAGTATTTTTTCTTGTAGTATTTTACTGCTTTTTTTTGTTAAAATCTTATTACAGTCTGCGTCAATACATTCATAACAATGCCAATTATTTTCATTTACGATCTTTAAATTACGAATAGTACAATGAAAACAACGGAGATAACTTTTGCTATTAAACCAAAAAATAGAAGAAAAGATTTCCTCGGCACACATAAAAATGTTGGAATCGTTTGTCCCGCCCAATCATAAATTTGTTTGGGTTTGATGACTCAAAAAAATCGGATTTTCTTCCACATTTTGTGAATCCTTGAAGCCTCTTGAATCTACGTACCTAAGAAATATTTACCTTCCTGTAAAATTAAAGCCGTAACGCAGGCCGTTATACAGAACTGTAAAGTAATAATTTCTTTCGAAATTAATTTCCACCAAATTCGCATTCAATTGAATTTGAAATTTCTAATTCTATTTCTTTCAATTCGGGATGAGAATTACTAGTATAAATCATTATTTCAGGTAGTGACGTATGGAATTGGAATTCGTCAGCTGAGATTGCCAACGGAATTAAAATGTAATAAGAAGGAATTACCCAAGAATTACCAGTCAATTTTAATTTTTTAATTCCTCTTCAATTGTTCTAGAAAAGGAATTAGAAGTCGATTTTAAATTCTAAATTCCTTTCCAATTCCTCTAGAAAAGGATTTAAATCGACTCGTGATTCCTGGGTAATTCCTTCTCAATGGCATTTCAATTCCATTGGCTATCTTTGTCGAATTTACAAGGAATTACAATTCCATACATCATTACATGCATTGATGATCCATCTTAATAATCCTTATTAAGAATTTCAGAATTTAAAAAAAACCGCTTCCATGGAATGGTATTAAAATGTGGATGGGTATTGTTGTTTACAACACTGCTGTTATGGCAGTTTTCTAGAATGCGAGAATTGGTTGCTGGAACAAAAGACGAATATTGTATTGTGAATCACGAAGGAAGTGCTGGGAAAATAGAAGTTGGTGCCATTTGCGAAATATCAACAATTATGGAGTCAAATAATAACTTATATTGGAGATGGAGCTAGTAAAACCTTTAAAACTCGGAGACAAGGGCGAGGAATGTAGGATCCGTAGAAAAAATTCGTGATGCCATTTGGGTAACAATCTTTGATATGAGTTCTACAGAAACCCGACCACAACCTCATCTGTGTCTTCCTGGAAACGGAAAATTTGCTCCAAAAAGAGCCTTGTTGCTTTGAATCTGGTCTTGAATCTGGGCCCTCTCGATGTTTTTTCCTATTATTTATATTACTACATTATTCCAAGTTTATCACGAATTTTTCACAATCTTTTTTCTTTACATATTCAGGTGATGTGAAATCTAATCAATCGCCAATGATTTTCTCCTGCTATGGCTTAAAAGTTCCAAGTAAAGAACTTCAGAAATATTTTCCGAACACAATCCGGCAGACTCACTTTATGTTGATTTATTATAATGGAATTAAGAAAACATACTTGAAGATTTCCAGATTTTCATTGTTAGAAAGAGGAGAGAGAGTAGGTAAGAAGACAGAGCCTTGTGGTGTTCCACTTTTGTCATATTTTAGAATGAAGACCCTTTAAATATCCAAAAAAAAAATCTTCCAAGCCCAGTGAAGTGAGCGAAAACATAATACAGTCCTTCATAGGATGGTCATTTAAAAAAAAATCCTTAACTTCAGCTTCAAGGATCGTATACAGTCCAGAGTAATCGTAGCTTCTTTGTAATACAGCCAAGTATCCTGTTTCTCTTTAGATCTAAAAGCAGGTTTCTGTTTTAACAGAAAAATTCCTATCGAATTAGGCACATAAAATAATTTGTGTAGGGATTAAGCGAAAAAATGTTGATTGCATAAAAACGTCAATAAAACGATTTTAGAAAAACTTAGCTACATATGTCGCGAATGGGTTGTTCTATCTCTGAGTAAATTTTGCTGAGCAATGAATGAAGTGAACGTCACAATAACGTAAATAAAGTTTCTTTTTTGTAAAACTACTCAACGCTTCATACCCATTCATTTTCAATAATAATAATCAAAATTTTTTTGCAACATCAAAACAAGCTGCGGTACATGAGAACCTTGTTAAAGATTAAAACTGTGAGTAGATCACCAACAGTGCGTACAAATTTCTACTGAAACCCAGAAAAACGAGCTGAAAAACCAACAAACATAGTAGTTTAGCTTATTGGCTGGTAATGAAATAATAATTACAGGAAGTGTCGTTTTGCTTACCTAAAATGTCATGGTCATGTCTATTGGAATTGTACCCAGTTTACGTTAATTAACGAACTGACGCACTTTACTCCATTAACGCAAATATTAACTTTACGCGGCTTAGGCCTAAACCTCTGCGACAAAAACACATACGCACACCTGACGTTTGCGGACAAAGTCTACCCCTGTTTGTCTGGAGCAAGCGGTAAGCAGGTCATCAAGCGGTCGTTGACGGTTAATTGAAAGTTCGACTTATTTATGCAGATAAGCTGTCTGTAAATTTTCCTTACATTCTATGCCATTTGCATTGCAGCAATGTCTACTGACCGCTACGGTGTTGAGCCTATACTTACCTATTTACCCTGACTCTTATTAATTGCTAATTTTATAGCTTCTAATTCTAGGGCATGCTGGCGGTAGTTGTCTTAAGTCTCACGCAAACTATTTATGCAAACTAGAAATCTGCGTCTGGTTTGTTTTCTTTCTTAGAAACTGCCACTTGGCTAATATTGCAAAAAAAAGAACACAAAGACCAACCACTTTACCTGATATTGAGTAAACAGTAAAGCAAATTGCACCCACAACCGCTTTGTTTATTTTCCAACTAACAGCCGAGAACATTTCTAAGATCCCATTCATTTCGACCTACCGCTGCCATCCTGTCTTGGCGTTTAGCCCAGAAGGATCCTGTTTGAAGTCAACCGATTTCTTCTTGGAACTTGGCAATTTTCTGAAGATCTACAAATAGACCGATTACCGATGTGCAGGACAGATTATTAGGCGATCCAGTGACCTCAGGCTTGCCTGGTTTTGGTTTTACACTGTACTGAAGTCAGCCAGACTGTGAGAAAATGTTACTGACTGATTTTCTGGGAATTTTTTCGGTCTTTCCTCTTTCTTCATCTCTTGTGGTCTTTTCGTCTTGGAATTTTTGGTGTGTGAATTTTCTTGCCTACATGGACCTCTAAATTTAAAAGGAAATGTTTACCTAATTTTTTGTGGGAACTTCCTTGGGAAATGTAAAAAATGTGCGAAAAGTATTGAGGAATGTGGGCTAAAAAAAAGGGTGTTATGGAATTGCTTTCCTTTTTTTCAAGATGTGCAGAAAACAAATCGTCCAATTAACGTGTAGAGTTATTGGTTTTTTGACTTGAATCAAAACCCCCGGGACTATAAAACACAAGCCGCGAAGCAGAAGTTGCAACTCACACATGAACTGCTTTTTATGAACGTCTTAATATAGAGGAAGTAGCCCGATGACTCATGTTCGGACTACTTTTCTCTTTATTCCTATCTTAAAAGCGTTCATAAAAAACCATTTCACACATGTGCAATTTCTGCTTCGCGGCTTGTGTTTTATAGTCCCGGGGGTTTTGCTTGAATCCATACGCCAGAAACCACAGATATTCTGGAAATTATCATTTCTTCACAAAGGGGAAGGATAAGAATTAATTTACCCTAAATCTGTTACATTTAAGGGAATGCATACAATAGTTGTCAGCTTCCTGAAAATTTCACGGATAACATTCTCTGATCCAATATGGACGGGAAAGAAGTTTTTTGTTTTATTTTGAAATAAGCAAAAAATTGTAGGCCCATTTCCAACAATCATCAAACTTATGACGAATATTCTGGGATGATATAAGGAGTATTTTCTTAACATTTAGATTCCTTAATAATGCCTTGTGAATTTCT